>BPVZ01000003.1:3785913-3799631 GCA_020521535.1 Rubroshorea leprosula | reverse complement strand
TCCTATTACACCAAAGTGCCATGGTTCAGATTCGGTTACAGCTTCCTATATACAAATTCTCTCGTTTGTTCCTCTCCTATTACACCAAAGTGCCACGGTTCAGATTCGGTTACAGCTTCCTACATACAAGCAAAGCAACATTGCATCTATGTTATGCTTAGCCACCAACAACCAGAGCACCATTGCATCGATATCCATTGTTGTTTCCTTTTTCCTTTTTATTTCCTTTTTATTTTATTTTTTTGTTAGTCAATACTTATTTTTTTAGACCAATATTTATGCAACTCAAAAACCCTTGGGGTTCAGTCATTGTTTCTTTGTTCTCAATATCGATGATATTGGACGGGCGTATATATTGGCAAAGGAGAGAGCGATTAAGCTCTAATTCTAATACTGACTGACATGACTACGGCATTTATTGCAATCAATAAAGACACCACATGCAAAATCCAATGACTATCGCGCTAGGCAACTGCAAACCAGCCTTAATTCCAAACATGCCTCACTTAGAGGCCTAGACACGTTAGGAACTTGCAAAAATATAAAATAAATAAACTAGTACTTGGAACAAAATAACAAAATTTCTTCAAAAAATAATGGGGCAAAACCATACATAAAATCCAAACAGTGACCAGAATTTTAGAGTACTACTACAGCCTTCTCATATCTAATCCAGCTCAGTTTCAATCTTGAAGAAAAAGTGAAAACATTCTAAGTAAACTCTAAACGGCCTCTAGTTGTGAAGAGGGAGCACATCACCAGAGATGCCAACCTAGAAAAAGCTTCACTTCTTCTTCTCTCCACCTCCACCAGCCCTGCAAGCACAAAAATCACCCCATGGAGGTAAGATTTACAGGCATTGTGTAAACTAAGAAAGCCAACACTATAGTATCTGCTCAAAGCATCAGAGAAGGAAAAAAAACAACAATCCCTGCTAAATTACCTCATCTTGCGAAGGACACTAGACATCTCCTCACGCTTCTTCTTTGCTCTCTTGTGAGTTCCCAGCTTCCTCTTAGCAACCTTGAGTGCACGCTTGTCCTTGCCAACTTTCAGAAGCTCAGTAATTCTCTTCTCATATGGTGCAAAACCAGCAACTTCCCTGACCAAGCTCCTCACAAAAAGAACTCTTTTCGCAGATTTCTGTGTCAAAGAGAGAAGTCAGTACTTTTTTCATATCTCTAATAATAAGTACAACACTGAATACCTTTCACTATTTCAAGAAACCAATTGAAACAACATCTTCCCTTAAAGGTTAAAAAATGCAAGGCATACCAACTGCTATATAGGCATTGAGAAGCAGATATATCTTCTCTCTTATATGCAGGAAAAATAGATTGATCATTTTTAACGCTGAAATAGGCAAATGTGATCTGCACAGTACAAATCTACTTACTCCTTTCCTATCTGAGGGGCGGGGCGCCAACTCCTTCCTGGTTACAATGTGGCCTTTGTTCAGTCCCACAAAAAGGCCAGTCTTTGGCTGCTTGGTAGCCATAACCGCTAAAACATAATCATATCAGAAACAATTTACAAACGAAATCCACTATATTCAAACAGCATACCAATCTCCAAAAACAAAACTTTAGACAACAAGTGGAAAAAGTTCATTTCATGTTGTAAAAAACTACCAAAGCAATCACATCGAATTATGTTTATCTACCATATTCTACATAGCAAGTGCGAAGTAAATAAGAAGCATTTCTCAATGATTTAAATCTAAAATTTCACAATCACACACTCAAAAGTATAAATTAAAGTTAGACAAATATGGGTTTTATTCAAAATATAGGAGACAACTCCCTTAACAATCTGAGCAACTAAGCAACTATTCGAAATAGAAGAACATGAAAGACTACGGTTTTGCTTATTAGGTTCTTAAATCCTGTCATCTGAGCAGAAACATGGAACTGTACCAGTACTGAAATTAATTGAAGATTGGATTCTGTAAGAAAATGAGAAACCCTAGACAAGGTGTTTACCTGAAGACGATACTGCGCCTGGTAAGATCGGTGGCCGTTGAGGAAGAAAACTAGGGTTTAGGGCTCGCAATTCCTTTTATAATAGTAATTGGGTTGGGCTTGCGGGTTAAGGTCGCCCCAAACCCAAGTTTTTATTTAGCACTTTTTTTTTTTTTTTTTTGGTCTAAAGAATTGCACATACCCTCTCATAATATATAGTGTAGGTTGCCCCCAACCCATTCAAGGTTAATGTCAATTATGGTCCACTTTCCATTGCATTAAGCTCGATATACTTTACTCCTAGACATCCCTGGGACCCTACATTTATGCAATCAAAACTTTAATTGTTAGAATGATAAAATGCCACTAAGTAGTATAATTGTAAATATTGACTTTTACTTTAAAAAGCTACAGTATTTTTTCTTGAAATTATTAACACCAAGAATAATGTTGCGTCTCACTATAAGATATTATTTATTTTAGCTTTACTTTTATTCCTAAAAGAGCCCTCATGAGGAAGGGTAAATCATTATTTATAAATGACAATTATTTTACTTTTAGTGTGAGATTCTAATCTGACTCTACCATTAGCCTCCCTCAAGGGAGTTGTGCATAATAATTTGATGGAGTGTGTTGGTATGTTCCCAATTCTCACAGGTGACATCAAGGTTAACACCAAGAATTGTGTTGCATTCTATCATGAGATGTTGTCTGTTTTAATCCATAAGTTTCATGGTTTTGTCTTTAAAAGTACACATAGAATGAGGAATAGACTTTTGCTTATAAGTTACAATTATCCTTAATTTACTTTCAACATGAGATTCTAACCTCACTCTACTATTAAATTAAGGATTTCATAAATGTATTGAACTTGCTATAACTTTAAACTTGAAAATATGTTCTAATGAGTAAAAACTAATTGGAATAACATTAGTTCAAGACTAAAATATCAATAGTGTCCTTGATGATTAGTTTGGTACAAGAATTATGCCTAAAAAAGGGTTTTTGCCAACAAGATGATCTCTTGACCAAAATGTCTCCACCAATGCATAAACATGATTGTAACTTCAACGATTTTTCACTAAAAACATTGATTATAAAAATGATAGGGCAAATCTAGATATTGTCCACATGTAGTTTTGAGTAAGTGTATTTAACCCCTATATGTATAAAGTGTGCTGAGCACTCTTTCAAAAATTTAGAGAATGAATTTGTGGGTAAAAGTGAATTTTTGATTTATACAAACACCTAAAACCACATGGGTAAAAGTGCAATTTTCACAAAATGATATCTTTAGCTTAGACAGTGCGCATGACCTCCTTCCGCTACCACCTTCTCCCTGGTTTTGACTAGCCAGCCACCCCACTATCCCTCAGCTTCGATGTCATTATCACCACGATTCAGCATTGGCAATTCATCCACTTCATCTCCCATATATCTTAATCCTTGTTTCTTAATTATTTTCTCATTGGTTAAAACCCCTTTTTGGTCCTTGAACTATTGTACGGACCCCTGAGTTGGTTCCTGAACTAAAAAAATCCCTGATTTGGTCCCTACTGTTTATCATTTTTACCCCAATTTGGTCCTTCCGTTAAAATTTTACTGTTATCTCACGACAATTTAATGACATGTCAAACATTTGTGACACGTCAGTTGTATAAATGAATAAATAATGACGTGGCAACGTGACATGTCATGTTCTTGTCCAACCCAACAAAAGTGGGGCCCACCAAAATTACGAATTTGCCATCATCTTCTTCCTCCAGCAAACAAACCCAGCACCTGAGTTGAATCAAACCCAACAGCTCCCTTTTTTTTTCCTTCCTCTTCCTTGCCTTGCTTTCTTCATCATCATCAAACAACCAAAACCACAGAAAAAATATACCTTGCTTTCTTCATCATCATCAAACAACCAAAACCACAGAAAATATATATATATTTTTTTACCCCTGGGTTCCGTTGAACCCACGCCTGGGTTCGACGAAAGCTAAGGTTGGATTCCATGGAACCCAACTGGTTCGCGCCGCTAGGTTCCATATTTTTTTTACCCCTGGATTCGAGGAACCCAGGCATGCTGGGTTCTTCAAACCCACGCCTGGTTTCCGTTGAACCCAAGGTTCCTTGGAACCCAACGCCTGGGTTCCGTCAAACCCGGGGTTGGGTTCCATGGAACCCAGGCCTAGGTTCCAAGGAACCCAACCCAAGCAAGCATGCTGGGTTTGCAAGGAACCCAGCGCCTAGGTGGGTTCAAAGGAACCCAGGCCTGCTGGGTTCCAAGGGGAAAGAGAAGGGAAAGGGGAAGGAGAAAGAGAAAGGGAAAGGAGAAAGAGAAAGGGAAAGGGGAAGGAGAAAGAAAAAAGAAAAAAAGAAAACAGAAAAAAAATTTAATTTTTATTTTTCATAATATTTTTTTATATTATTTTTTTTCCACATCATCACTTTTTGGTTATATTATCTTCCAAGTGGATTATTATATGACATGTCATCTGGTAACCGTTAAGTAACAGGCCACGTCACACAATTTTTAACGAAAGGACCAAATCGGGGTAAAAATGGTAAACAGTAGAGACTAAATCAGGGATTTTTTTAGTTCAGGGACCAGATCGGGGGTCCGTATAATAGTTCAGGGACCAAAAAGGGGTTTTAACCTTTCTCATTTAAGGGAGCTTAGCATGCCATGACAATGGAAGTTTTTGGCGTCTGAATGTCAAAATTCCGCTTCTTTTAGATGAGAATTCTCCTTTTCTGCTCTAAAATTTTCTTCTTTACTGGTAATGGCTAGAATCTGGCACTTGGGTCTCTCTTTTTGTTGGGTATTATCTGTGAAAGCTTAGTGATCATTGGTGACTTGGGTTGTTGAAGTGGTAGAGACTTGATGAGAGAGACCCAGATCAGTTCTATGTTCCAATGATTCCTTGAGTTGCAATTCCATCTGTTTCTATGGTTAATGGGTTCTGGTGAGTGCTGCCTTCGATTACATAGTTGTTAAGTACTTGAATTCTCCATCAGATTTCAATACCATTCCTTCATATTTCCTCATCTTTGTCTAATTTGAAATCAATTTTGCTTGTATACCCTGTTGACATGTTCTTGGGCTCCTGCGTTCTTTATCTTCTTCTTTGTGTTCCCATCCTGTTGCTTATCACTCATGTTTATCCAGTTGGTTTATCAGGTTCTATGGCCATAGATTTTCTATATTCTTCAGACGCCAGTTTACCCTATTCGAAATCTTTGTTTGACTTCAAGTAATAGTTGAGTTATATGTTAATTTATCTCAAGGTTGTATATTTCCTTTTCCTCAAATAGCATATTGAGGTATCTTATATCAATATGGTTGGTGATATATGAATAATTTTTTATATAATTTTTATATATTATTAGATGAATGGATATATTTAATATTACAAGTATTAAATAAATAAATAAAAACTAATTGATTAGATAATATAAAAGGTTGTGCTAAAGCGTATTATAAAAAAATTGTTCCTAAATTATTTTTCATATCTATATCTAGTAATTCTTAGATACATATGGATTATGATTTTGACTTATAAATAAAGGTCGATATTTTGATTCTGAATTTCCCATCTACTGTTTCAATAATCATTGGATCCTTTCCCTTGTTACTTTCCAATTTACAAGAATACAAGCATAGCTTTTCAACTTGTTTCTACATTTTCATACTTAGCCTCTGTTTGGAATGATGGATTTGGAGGGAGAGAGAAATTGATGGATTTGGAGGGAGAGAGAAATTGATGGATTTGGAGGGAGAGAGAAGGAGAGTGAAGAGTGGATTGGAGGGAGGAAGCAGGAGAGTGAGGGGTAGTTATCTCTTTTATTATGTTTGTTTTTCTTTACTTTATTTATTTTTCTTCATGAATAGAGAAAGACGAAAATAAAAAAGTAATAAAGTTCTTTCCACTCTTTTATTTTTCATGTTTATAAATTAGAAGAATTGTAAAAAATTTGATTTACACATTTGATAATTTTTTAATTTATTAAAATAATAAATATATAAGAATATTTTTTTTAATATGATTTTAATTAAAAAAATTTAAATATTTTATTTTTTTTTATTTTTTTTTTCATTAAATTATTTAATTAAATAAAAATATTTCCCTTTTCGTTTCTCTCCTCTACTTCAACAAGATTAATGGACTCTTTTCTTCACTTCTCCTCTCATCCCTTTCCCTCCCCTCCCTTCTCCTCCCTTTACTAATTTTTATTCAAACAAACAGTTAGAGTTCAAGGTGCGATATCAATCATGTGTGGGCTTCCTCTCCCTGAATGTGTTTACCGTCTGGCATGTGCGAGGTGGGCATGGAAACGGTGCCTCCATACAGTTGGCCATGACAGTAAAAACTTGGGGTCTTGCTACTACTGAAGAATTTGAGCGTGTTCCTCGACTGTGCCGCTATATTCTAGATGTCTATGAAGACGATTTACGGCACCTACTTTGGCTTCTGGGGGTATGGGATCAACCCAGATTGGTTAATTATGAGCAAAACCTATGAAGATACTAAAGACCGGGTTCCTTCATATCTATTGCATCTTGATCATGATCATGCTGATATAGTTCTTGATATCAAAGGTCTCAATTTGGCAAAGGAGAGTGACTATCAAGTGCTTTTGGATAATAAGTTGGCGCAGGGGAAATTTGATGGCGGCTATGTTCATAATGGACTCCTGAAGGCTTCAGGAATGGGTTTGGATGCAGAATGTGATATTCAAAAGGGATTGGTTCAGAAGTATCTAAACTATACATTGACATTTGCGGGACATTCACTTGGGTCAGGGGTAGCTACAATGCTGATTGACGTTGGTGGAGGTGCAGCATCGGGAGAAATTAGGTAACCTTGACAGAGAGAGAATCGGATGCTATGCCATTGCACCTGCAAGGTGTATGTCACTAAACTTGGTTGCTAGATATGCAGATGCTATCAAATGTGGTGCTCTGGCGAGGAGGGCACTTCATGATAGCCTGCCAACAAAAATCAACAAAATTGATTTGTCCTATGAATTTTATTAAAACAGAATACGAAAAATCAAGATTGCCTTACAATTTTGATAGGAATAAGTTCAGACTCATCCATCATGTAACTCTTTCATGATTCCCAACTTAAGAGCAACATCGTAGATGATCTTGATTCTATCAAAATTGCTAGGCAGTATTTACTTTTCATAATTTTTTATTAAAATATACTTAATAAAATTATTTTTTATTATTTTATTAAATTTTTTTAATAAATATATATAATAAATTATATTTTTAATATATAATTTGTACGGTTAAATATGAATTCCAAAATATATTGAAACAAATTTTAATTTTTTAAAGTTGAGAAGTACCTTTTTTTGGGTGTTAAGGGGCAGATTTTATTTTTTACTTTTTATTACTATTGAAACGCGGAGTGGTGATGGATCGTCCAAACGGACGGTGATAAAACCATACGGAAAGCTGAAAATTGGACTCCTAACAGAAAGCAAGCTATAAAATTGCAGAAAGGGTTTGGCATTTCTTCGTCTTCCTTGAAATTCTTGAATTTGAATTTCATCTCTAATTATCTTTCTGGGGTTCTGTCTGCTTCCATCAATGGCTTTTCTACGCACTATTTTGCTGCTTTTGTTTTTTACCTCTTCATTCTCCAGCTTCCCTGCTCAAAGGTAAGAGAAAACGTATTTCAAAATTTTTTTTTCTTTCCAATTTTCACTTTTCAGCTATTTTATGCATAAGATATAATGGGTTTCAGACTTTGAGTGGTTTCTGCTTCAATTTTTTCAAAATTTTCATTTACAGTTACCTGTTTGATGATCTTCTTTATCTTCTTGTTTTTTTAATCTTGTAGATATTTGATTTCTGATTCTACATACATAAACAAGTGCTTGGATTTTTATTGGATTCTATATATACAAGCATATTGGTTCCGGATTTGGAACCCTTGGAATTGCATCAAGTAGTAGGCATTATTATGTCTTTCTCCTGTTGAGGGAAGACCTGCCTTCTTCTTTGTGGTAATTTTTAGAACCTTGTTTTGTGTTGATCAGTATCAGAAAGGAGTTGAGGGATAAGGAGGTTCAGAGCAAGATTGATACATTAAGTCATTCAGTTCATTTGAACCGAGTTGATCCATCACGAGTCACCCAACTTTTATGGCAGCCAAGGTCAGGTAGTGATAAGATTCTTGGGTTTTGTTTTCTGCTTGTATTATTTCATTCAGACATTACAGTTTGATGATACTGCTACATAGTTTCTTCACTAATAAGAACGCTATTTTAATGGGCCTTGCATTACATATTTGCTTTTAAATCTTTGAAAGAGTAACCAGCGAACATAGGCAGCTAACTATATGCATATCTGCTACTGCATTTACCTTTAAACTCTGACATAGTTTTTCTTCCACTAGGGTCTTCCTATACAGCAATTTTCTAACAGATGATGAGTGTGACCACATTATATCCCTGGTACGTTCATGTCTTTCTCTTTCCGTCACTGTATAAATTCAAATTTAGTTTACTGGATAGTTTAATATAATTATTTTGGTTAATATAATTTTTTTTTTCATTTGTCTGATAAAAAAATATATAATTGTTTTGGTTTTGAAATAGGCCCGCAGCATAAGACAAAATGTTTTGAGGAATAATGGATCAGAGAATGCTGGCACAGATAGGATGCTTGAAAGTTCAGAAACTCAGTTAAACCTAGAAGTGAGTTTTCATTCTTTCTGACTAACAAGCTTTACGTGCTCTGCATTGCTTATTGAGAAAACTTACTGAAGAAGGGGTTAAGTTTGGTTCTCCAATTCTTGTGGCATGTATGACAAGGGTTTGGCCATCACCTCTTCCTCTGCTCCCTCCCCCTACCCCAATCCGAACAAGGGTGATATTCTCATTAATGTTCAGTTTTATCTTTTACTGATGTGAATTAAAAAATGTCTCTAAGTTAGTTAGAAATTGTTTGATGGCATTTTAAAACATGAGGAAACTTTCTCTTCTATTTCAGTTATTGTTATTTCGCACTTGAGGTTCTGATCTTTATAATGCTACTGAAGACATTCTCAGTCTGATGGAAGTAGTTTTGTAGCAACAGTTTTGATTATTCTTATCAATCTATTTCCTCAGAAAGCATGCCTATTTCTCCCAATTTTTGCTAGGAAATTATTTCATAACTGAATGACTACTTGCCTTTCTTACTGTGGTATCCTATATCCCAACATTATCTAATAAGAAAGAAAATATAAAATTTTGAAGCTAGAAAGAGAATTCAGCTAATTTGTACTGGTTTTCTTTGCATTGTACATGATGTAGGTTTCCTGAAATTTATTTCTTGAATATTCTGCTAATAATCTTTATTACCATGAAGTTTAGTGCTTTGAAGGCAAGCTGCCATCATCTTTGTTTGGTATATAATTAGGGACAGGTTCTATGAAATTTTCTTGTTTGCCTTGAATTTAACATGATCACCCATCATCCTCACACACAAGCAGAATGTCACTCATGATTCCACTTTCAAAAATTGGTGACAATAGATGACATTATTGACATGGCATGTTGCTCTTAATCTATGAGTAAAAGTGTAGTCCTGTTTGTGCTTTCAATTTTTATATTTGAACAATAGGATGTTCCTAAGAACTAGCTTTTAAAAGGAGTTGAGAATCATAAACTTACTGAGATAAAGTTCAAACTTTCACTCAGACAGCCTAATGTTAAAAAAATATGAATTATCATTTTCATGTGGACTTAGGTTACTTTGTAATGTCACTCTTTGTTGCAGGATAATGTTCTTGCAATGATTGAGGAAAGAATTTCAGCTTGGACTTTTCTTCCAAAAGGCATCCTCCCCCATTCCTGGTCTTTCTGAAACAGCTCTTTTTTTGCATGGTTCTCCCCTTTTTTTTTCACTCATTTATTTACTTCACATTTCTTTCAGAGTACGGTAAGCCTCTGCAGGTCTTGCAATATGGACCTGAGGAGGCTGGACAAAACTTAGATTACCTGGGCAACAGATCCTTAGATCACCTTGGCAACAGATCCACATTGGCTTTAAATGAGCCTCTGATGGCAGTAATAGTTTTATATCTCTCCAATGTTACACGGGGTGGTGAAATTCTTTTCCCTGATTCAGAGGTAATAGATCAACTACTACCTAAACAGTTCTCATAATATTGTTGAAATTAGAGTTTGAAATTATCTTTTTAATCAATAACAGATGATTGGATTTTCAACTGTATCAGGTCAAAAGCAAGATCTGGTCTGATTGTACAAAGACTAGCAACATACTGAAACCTGTTAAAGGAAATGCAATTCTCTTCTTCACTCGTTACCTCAATGCATCTCCTGACAAGCACAGCTCCCATTCCAGATGCCCTGTTCTTGATGGAGAAATGTGGTTTGCCACGAAATTCCTCTACATCAGACCTGTTGAGCAGCCAAAGCATGCACTAGACTTGGATGGCAATGATTGCACTGATGAAGAAGAAAGTTGTCCTGAGTGGGCTGCCCTTGGAGAATGCCAGAAGAACCCTGTGTTCATGATCGGCTCTCCTGACTACTATGGTACGTGTAGGAAGAGTTGCAATGTTTGCTAAGAGGAAACTCAGGTACATTTAACTTTGATTGTATTTTTCTAATAATTATGCAAATATAGCATTTCTCTCCATCCTTCACATTTTTAACAGTCGTTTTTTTTTAACAAGAAAAAAAAGAAATAAATGAAGAGAGAAGATAAAGACCATGAAATTCAATTCCATCAGGCACTAGAGTGAAGTCAGGCCTGCATTTCCCGAAGCATCTGTTGTACATTTCGAACTCAGTATTTGTGTTAGCATTTAGCAAACGTGTTCATTTTCAAGACTCGCCATGGCCAACTTATTCGTCTGTCTTTACAGCGTCTCTTCTCTCTTCTCTGCTTCTTCTAATTGCTTCATTATTTCCTTAATCTGGTCACGTAGTTTTGCAACCTTGCTATCAGCTGGCTGCAGAGACTTCTCTGTGGCTGCTTGGGCAGCCATTGCCGCAGGGCAAGTTCTTTCTCTTAGCTTTAACTTGCCATCGGATACTTCCAGGGCAGCCATTGTTTTCTCCAACTCTTGCTTCAGAATAACAAGCTAATGGAATATTGCACTGTATACAAAGAGCTGCCAATTTGCTGTGCCCTTCTATCTCGGCTTTTTCAGCTTCAAATTCGAACTCACAAGCTTCTCTCCATCTGGCAACCTTTGCTTCTGTTTCTTTTATTTCCATCAGGACTTCTTCAGCCTGGCAAAGTTATTTAATAAACAAAATAGAAGTTAGAGCACATTTAAGGAGATGTTGGGAGAAAGACATTAACTTCTTTAAAAAGAAAAAAGGACGAAAATTACTTGTTGAGTTAGAATCCTCTCTACGTTCCATGATAACGGGTAGAAAAACATTTAATTTTTCTTTTTATTTTGTAATTTTTTAAAATTGTTATATTTTTTTCTTATTTTCTTAGAATTATATCAAAAAATTATTAAAAAAACACCTAATTACTCTAGAACCTGGGTTGTATGCCATGTATCATCACCTAGTACTTCCAGCAACCTTACTCTCATAATTCAACTCAAGATTAAATAAAAAAATTATAATAACTCTTAATTATTTATAATAAAAAAATAAATTATTAAAGTTTTATATAAATGATATGTGTAAGAATTATATATAAACAAATCTGAATCTTTAAACTCTCATAAAAAAAAGAAAAAGAAATATATTTTCTATTTTGAGCTTTGTGGCCCAAGAGTCAATTTCACCATTTACGAAACCCAAATGTAATTTGTGGACATGGACTAGGCCTTCCAAATCCTCCATTCGTCTCGCGTGTACTTCACTTTCTCGAAGTCACGTGCAATAAAATTCTCCCACGTCAAAATCATTTTATATACTTATTCTTTTTGTTTTATTTTTCTCTCTTTTAAATTCCTACTAAAACTCTATGGCTTGTTAGGGTAGAGCCCTAGCTTTATTGGGAATATTTTACTTAGAAAATATGGTTTGGTAAAGTGGTTGAAAAAGGAAAAAGAATTATATAAAGCATTAAAAATATTTTATCAAAATTAATAACATCTGAAAATCTCCCAACGTCAAAATCATGTTATATACTTATTCCTTTTATTTTATTTTTCTCTCTTTTAAATTCCCACTAAAACTATTATTTGTTCGAACCAAATCTTCAAATCCAACTGATTCGTTCTTGAGTTTTAAGATATTTGGATTAGTTAGTCGAGATTTCAAACCCTACCAACATCTTGAAAAATCACTGGGAAAATTTTATTTAGAGAAAATGGTTGGATAAAGTGGTTGAAAAAGGAAAAAGTATTATATGAATATTGAAAAATATTAAATAAAAAATTAATAACTTTTGAAATAAGACGTATTTTTAAAATTTGATTAGATCATTAATTTTTTTGTATTTAGTAAAAAAATGATATTAAGAAACTTAATTGGAAAGTTACCAAAGTAGGTCTTAAAGTTAGAGAAAATTTTTGAAAAGATTTACTTATTGAGAATTATATTAAAAAAATTAAAAATATTAGTTTTACTCTTACTCTCATTATTCAACTCAAAATTAAAAAAGAAAAAAATTATAATAAATCTTAATCATTCGTAATGAAAAGATGAATGATTAAAATTTTATATAAATGATATGTGTAATAATTATATGTAAATAAATTTTAATCTTTAAACTTTGATAAAAAAAAAAAAGAGAAAGAAATATATTTTCTATTTTGAGCTTTCTGGCCCAGGAGTCAATTTCACCATTACGAAGCCCGAATGTAATTTGTGGATATGGACTGGGCCTTCCAAATACTCCATTCCTCTCGCATGCTCTTCACTTTCTCGAAGTCACGTGCAATAAAATTCTCCCACGTCAAAATCATGTTATATGGGATTTCTTTTTATTTTATTTTTCTCTTTTTTAAATCCCTACTAAAACTCCAGGGCTTGTTTGGCCAGAGCCCTAGTTTTATTGGGAAATTTTTACTAGGGAAATATCGTTCGTAAAGTGGTTTAAAAAGGAAAAAGTATTACATGAAAAATTAAAAAATATTATATTAAAAATTAATAACTTTTGAAATAATGTATTTTTAAAATTTGATTAAATTATTATTTTTTGTATTTAGTAAAAAATTGATATTAAAAAAGTTAACAGAAAAAGTTATCAAAATAAGTCTTAAGGTTAGGAAAAAATTTTGGAAAATTTTTTTTATTGAGTATTATATTAACAAAAAATAATTAAAGATATTACTTTCACTTTTGTTTTTTTTTTTTTCAGAATTAAAGGATAAAAATAGATCAGTATCTTATAAAAGAGAAAATGTAGGAGTAAAATTCCCCATCCAAACAGCCCTATAAGGGTTACATCTCATACGTCCATATATGTGTATATATATTTTTCTCTTACTACTCGCCCCCTGTAAACACTCTTTTCCTCTGCCCATAATTTTCTCTGCCGATCACTTTCCCCCCTCGCCGATTTTCCCTCTCCCCAAACACTCCCAATCGTCTCCCTCTCGAGACTCTACATCCTCCGTGGTGGTCGGAGATTTTCTCTTTCCTCTCATCGATCTCTCCGTCAGTCGCTCACTGGTACGTGAACCGATCATTTCACTCACGTCTTTTCTCATGTAATTTTTTCTGTTTCTATATTGAATATCATAACTTGTTTGCAGATCATGTATCTTCAATCCCTAAACGGCCTTACCTTTTCGGTCAATTTTGTTTTTTTTTTTTTTTTTT
>BPVZ01000003.1:3686318-3699147 GCA_020521535.1 Rubroshorea leprosula | reverse complement strand
AGATGTGGTTGTTTAGCAGGAAAGGCCCATCTGGATTCTCTGCATCTTCCACGGCTGAGGAGGTTACTCAAGGGATTGATGGAACTGATCTCACTGCCATCATTACAGGTCAATTCTCTATCTGGGGTTTTTTTTTTTTGGTTTTTGTTTTTGTGATTTGTGAGGATGATTACTGAATGGGATCTGATATATGTGTTCCATCTCTATTTAATTTCTTATATGAGTTGACTTGTCGAATTGTGGTCTTGATCTTAGTTGTGGTCCTGTGGGGTATGCCATAATATTGAATGAGTTCTTGTTTTTCGTTCAGGGATTAAAATTGAATGAATTCTTGTTTGTAGTGAATAACTTCTGGTGGAAGGAAATCTTCTTCTTTCTGGTGTTGTAGTTATCGTTATTGTCAAATTCTCTCATGTGGGCTCTATTGAAATAATAGAGTTGAGGAGTGAAACGGGGAATTGTCCTTTGACTTAGCCTTCGTTTGGATCGTGGAAGTTGAAGGGGAAGGAAGGAGAAGGGAGAGACACTTCTTTCTTCTGTGGGGATTATTGATTTTAATGGAGAGGGAGGAAGACAAAGAAAAATGTAACCCTTTTCATTTTTTTGTTTTTAGTCTTTTTAAATTGAAAGAATTTAAAAGGTTTAATTAGGATTAGTTTTATATATTTATTTTTAATTTTTTTTTAAAAATAAATATATAAATATATTTTATATCTATTATTTTTTTAACTAGTGAATTTTAAATATTTTATTTTATTTTGTTTTATTTTTTAAAAATTATTTAATTAAATAAAAATATTATTTTTTCCTCTCTTCTATTTTTATTTATCTAAACCAAATTAACATCAATCATTTCTTTCACATTCCTTTCCTTTCCTTTATTAATTTTTATTCAAACAATTCTTACCCTCATTCTCTCTTTCATTATGTTGTCCTATATAAATAAATTTTAGGCATCCAATGATTTGTTGGTATGTGGTTGGCCGACTTGCCAATTTGCAAATGTTCATGTTTCATGCTTTAATGTGCATGTTATATAAGTTATTGCTGCTGACATCGACAGTACTCAGTACTGCACTCACAAAAGTTACTTCGTGGCCACTGTGATTATAGGAGCATCTAGCGGCATTGGAACTGAAACTGCACGTGTTCTTGCAATGCGTGGTGTCCATGTAATTATGGGGGTCAGGACTATGGCTGCTGGACTTGATGTAAAAGAAGCAATTGTTAAGGAAATTCCCTCTGCGAAAGTTGATGTCATGGAGTTGGATCTCAGTTCACTGGAATCAGTGAGGAAATTTGCATCAGAATACAATTCCTCAGGTCGTCCAGTGAACCTCCTAATGTAAGAATAGGGTTCAAATACTTTCAACGTGTCATTTCCCATCTTTCTCTGCATGTTTGTTTCTTTTATTATAAAGGAGAAAGACTCTGCTCCCTACTTAACCTTTTATACAAAATAGCATAATTGTACAATACTTTATTTTTCTAAGCTGTGAAGGTATGGAAAATTACTGAAGAGTGTGATTTATGTCTTTGTTGTCAGTAATAATGCAGGAATTATGGCGACTCCTTTCAAGCTTTCCAAAGACAACATTGAACTCCAGTTTGCAACAAATCACTTGGGTATGTTCCATATATTTTAAGGATATCTCTTGTGAATGGATATTCCCGAGCAGTGTCAGCATAACTTGACAGGAAACAGTAATTTCTTAAGTGCATAATTATGAGCCTGCAATTTTGTAGGGTAATTATATGCAAACAATTTTTTTTACAACTTTTCTATAAAACTTTTATATATTATTAAATGAGTAAATATATATAATATCACAAGTAAATAGAGTAAAAAGAATTAAGTCAATCATTAAATGACATATAAGGTTTGATGAAAAAGTTGTTTTAAAAAGTTGTTCCTCAAACATTTTCCAATTTTGTAGCGTTTTGGAGCGTTGGTACTATAAATGGAAAGTAGTTAGCTGGCTTTATAACAAGTACCATAGTTCAGGAGAAGCAAAGGAAGAAATTTTTTTATTGTTACTTAGGTCTATACAATAAAGTAAAAAGTGTTGTGCAGTCTAGACAGAATACCATAATTCAAGGGAAGCAAAGGAAGGAATTTTTTTACTGTTACTTAGGTCTATACATGAAAGAAAAAAGTGTTGTGCAGTCTAGACAGTCTGGATTGTATAACACTAACCATTGGAGGGGGTAGTCCCTTATATTAGAGGGCTCACCTTGTCCAATGACTCCTCTTTTGCAGCTCTATAACTGTAAAATATAGACTCTACAATAAATTAAAGATGGACTAAATCTGTAAACGTTTGGCAGGCCATTTTCTTTTGACAAATCTCTTGTTGGACACAATGAAGAAAACAGCACGCGATAGTAAACGAGAAGGACGGATTGTAATCCTCTCATCAGAGGCTCATCGATTCCCATATTCTGAGGGAATTCGCTTTGATAAGATCAATGATGAATCAGGGTTAGACTATACAACCCTTCTGATTTCATTGGCCTATTCTTTAAGATCATATTTTTCACTTACTGGCAGTCCAGAACAAAGTGAAATTTGATGTCTGTTATTTTTTAATATGCATAAATTAAGCTACACCATACTATTAAAAATAAAATATTGCGAATTTAGTTCACCTAAACATTGAAAATTCAAAATTCAAAATTTATAATAATTGTCAATTGAAAACTGAAAAAGAAATAAAATTGATCTAATTCATCTCCATGCTTGCTATTTTTGTATGTTACCCAAGTGGATTTTTGTATGTTACCCAAGTGGAGATGATTTAGTGATCCCACAAAGTGGAGATGTTTGCATTCATTATATTGTCCTTTGACTTGGTCATGTACAGGTACAGCAGTATTCGTGCATATGGCCAATCAAAGCTTGCTAATGTTCTGCATGCCAATGAACTTGCAAGACGCTTTAAGGTATGTGAAACCCTCATTACTAGTATTGAATGGGAAATATTTTCAATGCTAAAAGAGCATTATATATGTGTTGCCATTTAAATTATTTTATTCTGTTTGCAATTAAAATTCCAAATCTTGGCTTCGAACTTCAGCATTCAGGCTTGAATAGTTCTGTTTTGCATGATGTTCTCCCTTTTTATTTTAGTTTGGCATGTAAACTTGGAATGTAATTCATCTTTTAATTCAATGTTTATGGTGATTATTTCTTCTCAGCAGCATAGAATGTGAATTTTTTTCATTAAGCTAGCAAAATTTTGATTCCTATATTTTGTTAAAAGCCAAAAGGGGATTATCTGAGTTGAACATTTGGACATTGGCCTGGGATACTATCTGTTACTGAATCATCACTCTCTATTAACCTGTGTTCAAGCCTGCCTGTGCATCTGTGGGGATTGGGCTTGAGAAGTGTCTGACATGAATGCTGTATTGACTCTTCATCTCATCTGGCTTGTAGAGATCTTGTAGTGCCATTTTCTTTTATCTAGTGTAATATGTGGAGCCTCTATTTGATTAGAAGTCCTTATTAGATTGTCTTTAGAGTACATAGCTTTGGGAATAGAAGATTGAACTCAGTAACTAATAGAAATCAGTTAATTATTCTTTGTATTTGCTTAACTGGAAAATGTTCTGCTGCAAAGGTTATATACTTTCTGAAGAGAGAACCTCCTTTGCTTTTATGATGAATGATATTCTCATCTGTGTCTGTAAGTCAAGAATGTGGTTCTCGTTTAGTATGTAGATATCACAATTATGCTTTTCTGACATATGATTTTCTTCATTTCAACCCCTATGGTTTCCTTCTTATTTCTCCAATGATTTTATCCCTTTCTGAACTTAAGCTGCACTGTTGACAGTATCCAATTAAGACGTTTGTGTGTGTGGCCCTTATACATAAGTTAATTCTGTAGTCTTGCACCTCCATACTGTGATAGCTTTTTTCTTGCTATGTAAAATCTGGATGATGTTTATTTCTTTAAGCAGGAAGAGGGAGTTGATATAACTGCAAATTCACTTCATCCAGGAGCAATTGTCACTAATCTTTTACGTCATATGAGCATCATTCATGGTAATCATTTGAGTGTTTTATATCCTTACAGGGTTTTCTTTGTTGTGTTTGGGCGAAACTGGCATGGTTTTTCTTTCCTGGTCATAGGAAACTTTGTTGATAAGTAATTTTACATTCTTTACACAGCTGCCTTGTAGATAGCGTGTGACTAGCTTATTTTCCTATGGCTTATGCAGGCATTGTTACTAAGATTGGTAAATTTGCACTCAAAGATGTCCATCAAGTAAGTTGCTGTCACATTCAGATGCATTATTCACCTGTTGATGCTTTCATCATTCTTCATGTATCAACTAAATTGACATTCCGAGTTAATCTTGAACCTTCTAAAAGTTTAGGTAAATATATAAGGCTAAAATTGGAATGGACTTGAAAAACCAGGGATCTCATGTTTGTTATGGAACTATGAAAGAGCTTCATTCGGTTTTTGGAATGCATGTATATGAACATGTTTCTTTGCATGATTATAGGGGGCTGCTACAACATGCTATGTGGCATTGCATCCACAAGTAAGGGGAGTTTCGGGTGAATATTTCAAGGACAGTAACATCGGGCAAGCAGCTGAGAAGGGTAGGGATCCCGAGTTGGCCAACAAACTCTGGGATTTCAGCATGAATATGGTTCAATGATGTAGATAATGTTCATTAGTAGTTACCATATATTCTACAGAAAGATAAATAAAAAATAAATAAATGGAATGAGAACTTGGCAGGTTACACTCCTGAGTTAAATACATTGTATGGTCAGACAGGAGAGTGTTGACAGTCTGGAACAGATAATGCTTCTCTGATAAAGGTTGTGTGTGTAGAGTAACAACATTTAGCTTTTAATAAAGACTCTGTATCTGTACAAAAAAAAGAAAAGAAAAAGACTTTGTATTGTTTGATAGCGATGTTTCAGTAATTATGAATTTGAATTTTTCTATCCATATTAGAGATTTTAAATTTTGAATTGTAAAATAGATGGGAATTGATTTGGCAGAAGAAAAAAAACTCCTATTTTATGTGAAAAAAATAAAAAATAAAAAACTCTATAAATTTTATTCCCTATTATTTATTTAGCTTTTAATACAAACTTTGTACCAATTATTAGTAACAATGTTTAGCTTTTAAATTTTATTTAGCTCAGTTTCTTCCATTTACTCTCTGGTTCTTTTGAGAATGCAAAAATCAGAACATCTGACATCTTAGTACATCCTATTTTAGCTACAAAATTGGTCAGACTTCATGTTAGTCCCACTTGAATTTTATTTAGTACATTATAGAAATTAAATATTTTAATATTTTTAATGCTAGCACCAAAGATGTCTTAATATTTATTTATTTTTGTTCTTTTTTTTTTTTTCTGTTATTTTCATTTTCCAAAAGATGAACACAAATTGCAAGAAATAAGTCTTCTTACAACGAGTTTGCACCGATATGACGCCCTCCAAACATCCAGTAGCTCAACAAATGATCCAGCAAAAGAACCGAAAAAAAAAAAGGGGGGGGAAGAAAAAACCAGGATAAAACAATTAAGATAAATTTGTTGAGTTTCCCATCCAAAAAATGAAAAATCTTGAGTTCATTTTCTAGCTGTGACTTTCTCTCTTGGGTATAAATACACGACTAGACAAACAAGGGGTGGTTTCCTTTGGACGTTCTGTTCCACGAAGGCAGGAGCAAACCACTCCATTCAGATCCATTCTACCAAGACCATTCTGGTGTTTTAAAGTTGGTCTTCCAAACCAAGGGAAATTGGAGAGAAGTTACGGTAGTAATGATGTCTATTTGCTTTGGACTGAAGGGGGCAGCAACTACATGCTGTGTTGCAATGCACCTACAAGTTAAAAGGTAAGGGTGGCCACTACCTTGCAGATTGCAACATTTCAGTAGAAAGTGCACAAGAAAAGACTTTACCCATCTTTTTCTGATACAGATATTCCGTGACCTGAAAATATTATTGTAGATGATGTATGGTGTGTGTGCAATTTGTTTTCTCGTCCACCAGCCCCTTTGCATACCTTCTGTACTCTCCACTAACTTAAGAAACCATCCCTTCATACACATTCCATTGCTCATAGTAAGTCCCCATGGTGAATTATTCATGTTCTACTACATTTATTCAACATCTAATTCAAAATATGTTCATACTACAAAAATTCGAGGAAATATCAAAACAGAAGCCATGCGAAAATCAGGAAATGTAGGCTCACGGAATTAGATTTGTTCCAATCTTCTCCAGTGGTCATATACATATAATAAGTCAGGCAGAGCTATACTTGGCACTTACAACTGAGCTGGTGCACACCATCACCATCCCAAGAAATGATAGCGTACATGCACAGCAATTCCGAGACTGCTTCAGAGCAATACTTTTAAGTTTCAATTTCAGTTCAGAAAACATATGTACAGTGATTTTGACCCTGCCCCAAAAATAGTCCAAAAGCTAGCAACCGTCCATCTTAATCTTTTCCTTGCCCTTGTGTAATGATCTTAAAAACTATAACCATCCCTGAGGAACTGCCGGATGTTAGACCATTGGAAATTATCCTCAACCCAGCAATTTGATTACAATGGTTCAGTCAAGAGTTAGTTGAAAATTTACAGACTCAGCTCTGTACAAATCCGTGCCATGTCATACTTTAACAGCTTGCAATAGCAAATTTCTTATTTGTCACAAAGTGAGCTTTGTTAGGATAAGTTGGTCCAGTGGAACATCTAAGCCAGAATCAGTTTTCCAATGGCTTGGCACCATCATTTTTGGGTCAGAATGCCTGAAGCCTAGGCTCTTAGCAACAGCAATTCACTTGTCAGCCACAAGCAACTTTACTTGCCCAATTCAATCTTATTTCTCAAACTTCCATTCTGGGTCCTTATTGATCAAAAAGGATTCCTCAGCAGATAAAATGAAAAATGAATTGATTCTGTTGAGCCAAAAATTTTTTTGACAAACTTGAGCCAACAGGATCCATGAAAATGCAGAAGTTAGACACCACTGCTCCAGCTAGGCAAAGGAGAGTTGGGACTTAGATTCAGGGATTGATTCATCTTCACATGATCCCTGAGAAGTTGTCGAGACACGCGATCAGCCAATACTGACTGTCCATCATATGATTCCCCTTGTGCAGGCCTTACAAGCTGTTTGCCTAGAATATCATTGTCTGAGAGTCCTAGTTCTGCAAATATGTGAGACCTGGGCCGCATCCCGCAAAAAATGTCAGTATATGAATCATGATATGAAGAGCCACTAACATAGAGACTACTTGAGGACTTTGGTATGCTTCCAACACTCTCCTGCAAATAAGATGATTGCTTCAGATTACAAAAAGGTAAAGCACCACTGCCACCAGTGAGAGGCGTAGATGTGCCTGATGTAGTGTGGGGGCTAGATATAGGAGAAGGAGACATTCTTCCATTCAGATGTTGAGGTGATCTTGAATGCAAAAGAGGGCTTCCTATTGGTGACACTGGGCAGGATATGTTCCTCGGAATATGGATATCACTGTTGATCAAGGAACTAAAATCAGACCCAAGGCATATATTGTTGACAATTGTCACTGGGAATGAGAGTGCAAGCATGCAGGTCTTGTGTGTGCATGTATGTGTGTGTGTGGGCGCATGTGTGTGAGAGATAAACCTGGGATGTGATTTTGAAACTCTAGATGAATGAACTGCAAGTTGCTCTGTTTCAAAGGTGGGAAAATGTCTTGCTTGTCCAGTACCCTGAAACATAGAACAAAAGTGTGCAAGCTTACATACATGATAGAAATGGATTAATTATCAAAATCAAGTGCTGATGAAAACTAATACAACCAATAGGTGAACAAGAGAACTACCAGAGCTTTAACTCCATTTGTAACAATGGAAGGTGGATCTGAAGGCTCAGGGTCCAGGAAAGGCCTTTCCAGAGGGGCATCAAATTTCACAAAGGGGTCATCAAATTTCACAAAGGGGTCATCCAAAAGCTTAGCTGCTGTAGGACGGCGTAGCGGGTCACGCTGTAAGCATTGCCTCACAAAGTTCTTCCCTTCTTCTGAGAGATGATCTGGAATTGCTGGGAGTTCCTTACTATTACCAATCTTAAACATGGCAGCAACCTTTAAACCACGATAACATGAAAATATCACACAATAAGAAAACAATAAAACTTTTAAAAAGCATAGAATTTCAAAACACAACTAAGACAAGCTAATCTTATCAAATCTTTGATCTGAGAGACTAAAACAAGAATATAGAACTACTCTATCTTTCTATCTGCAAAACTGACCCCTTCATACTGACTCCAAGGAGGTTTCGTTGTAGCCATCTCCAAAACAGTGCATCCAAGACTCCAAATATCCACAGCAAGGTTGCAACCATTTGAGTTCTTTATAACCTGGGCAATGAATGAAAAAAGAGAATAAACTATAAGACCAAGAAGCACATGATGATTAAGGAGGAAAACCTTTAAAGGGAAATTTCTCTGACCTCAGGTGCCATCCAGTAAGGGCTTCCCTTGAATGAAAGTGGGCATGACTGCCCAGCAATCTGTGAAGCACACATAAAAAATGTCAAGCAACAAAGCTTCAAGAAAAGGTATGATCATTTTAACCATAATACATCAAGTTAGCTGAATTTTACAAGGGCTTAATTGGACCCAACAATTTTGAATGCAACAGCTAAGCTTGATATAAAAATCCATGGGCTTACCCAATAAATTACTAGGGGCTGAAATGTACCTTTGTGACAAGTTGAGGAGCTTATTTGTGTGGTGCCTTAAATAATTGCATAGTTTAATTTAAAAAACATAGGCTGGATTCCATTTGATCTAATTAAATCCATTAATAGGGACATGATTATGTTTGCTCCTTTAAATCTACTTACATGCTTTGC
Source organism: Rubroshorea leprosula (assembly GCA_020521535.1). Taxonomy (NCBI): domain Eukaryota; kingdom Viridiplantae; phylum Streptophyta; class Magnoliopsida; order Malvales; family Dipterocarpaceae; genus Rubroshorea; species Rubroshorea leprosula. Next base: position 3,690,246 of record BPVZ01000003.1, on the reverse strand, counting down.
CATCCCAAAGTCTGCCAACTTAACCCTTCCGTGTGGATCTACAAGTATGTTTGCTCCTTTAATATCCCTGAGATAGAAATATATGTTAGTAATATGAACAAATCTTGATAAATGGATATTAGTACATGGCTGTTATGGATTTCAACATATCAGTTGAAGACAGGCAACATATTTCACCTGTGGACAGTAGATTTAGAATGTAAGTAGGCAAGCCCTGATAAAATCTGCTTAGTGTAACTTCGTATTGCCAATTCACCTAGCCGTCCATAGTCCTGAAGAAGTTTGTAAATAGACCCACCAGATACATACTCGAGATATATGTAAAGTTGATCACCAACCTGTACAAGACATAATTCAAAAGGTTATGTAAGTAAACTTTAAAACCATTCCTCTCCAATTTTATCTTTCTTTTTTGACCTTTCCACTCTTCTTTTTTTCTCTGAGAACAAAAATATAAGGTTCAAATAGAAGCACTCATACCACGCTAGAGTTCTTTGGAGTTAGTTAAGTCAAACTAGACTTATCAAAATAAATTTGACAATGTCATAATTCACAGTCCTGAATTTAGATTAAAATAACAAGTGCTTCACAAAAGAATCCTCCAAATGGAGTTTCTTAACCACACTTTAGATTTAACAGAAACATATAAAGCTGAAATAGACATTTAGCAGACATAGGACATACCGTTTCAGATCCATAATATTGTACAATATTTGGATGCCGTAAGCGGCTTAGCACAGCAATTTCCTGTAAAGGCACTAAAAGTATGAAATTTTTTTCATAGTATCTCAAACTAAGAACAAGTGACAAATAACTACAGTTCACAAAGGAAGCAAAAAAATATTAAAGGATGATGATTGATGGAAACTTTGTCAAAACTCAAAAGTGCTTACCTGCATCAATTGCTTGGCACTTTCTTTTGACTTTGCATCATCTGGAACTAAGGCAACCTCCTTCATTGCACACATTTCACCACTTCCACTGAATCATTTGAAAATATAAAATCAAAAATAAAATCCAGTTAATGACCAGTATTTCACAACACCAGACAAGCTGGAAGCAGCAGATTTTACACAGTTCAATTTCAATCAACATGTCAGATTCCATAAGAATTCATATATTTGAAAACCAACAAAACTGAAAAACATTTGACTCAATAACTCAGCTCAAGCGTGGGCCAGTATTTTTGAAGATGAAAAGTAACACCAAGCATGTCTCAATTTTGGTTTTATACCTGTTAAAACCCTCATAAACGTGACCAAATGTGCCTCTACCCAGAAGCTTTCCCTTTTGCCAGCGTGAGCCAGGACTTGTTGGACTTGTTGGATTCTCTGCCCTTCCTGGACTTCGTGGTACAGATGGAGATGTGGCTGCTGAATTTGAATGGGCGAAAGGAGAAGAACTGGAAACTGTTACAGGAGGAGGGAGAGGCAACCTGTGGCATTGTTGTTTTCCATCATCAGGCCAACTACCCTGGGACTCAGTAGATGTGCCACCTGCTGACCTAGGATGAATAGGTGTGACAGCACCACTATGTATTCTAGAGCTGGGACCAGGACTAGTCATCCGGGGACTTGGCATGGGAGAATACTCAGGACTGCCCCTGCTTGGTTGCCAAAATAGCTGTCCTGACATATCTCCTCCCATTGAATTATGCCCAGAATTGTGACCTGAACCAGGACTAGAACAGTGGCCAGATCCAAGGAAAGTGACATCTGAATAGAGCTTTCCTGCAGATAAAGCAGAGTTCACAACTTGCTCAGTGCCAAAACCCCTCATTGGACTTCTGGAGGGGCTTGACATGTAGCTATCTGGGGCACTGTTGAAAGCACCATTATAGGGAACCTGTAGATTTGGCACATGACCGCCTAATGGTCTCCTTTTTGGTGATGTACTGGAGCTATGATTGTTAGTGAGTAAAATGTTAGGTGGTTTCTTAGCTTCTCTTGAGTTGAGTTGGGCAACACTTGAAGAATGATCCTTGAGCACCAAACTTCATGGAAGAAAGAGTAAATTTTGTCAGGGATGAGTAATTTTAAATTATAGACAAGGCAACATTTAAAAAACCAAGATAGACCCTGATACACAGGAACATGTCCCTCACTTGTAGCATAATGGTTAATGAGAAACAAGCAGGGCTCACCTTGAAGGGCTGCTAGCAGCAGTTCTAGTGCCATTGTCGTAATCAATTGCTTGGGGACTTCGATGGCATGAGTCAATAGGATCATCACTATCAGTTGAAATCTCGCTAGAAATTGAAGCAGTAACTAAATCTACATCTAAGTCACAAGGACTGGGCCTCTGACGAATGCATGCTGGTCTAGGGAGAGGCCGAAATAATGATGACCTAGTGCTTTTCTCCTGCCGTGGTTTTGTAGTTATACCAACTGCAGAATCTGTGCAACCTACAATTGCAGAGTGCAAATCAGGAAGGGGAAGCGGTTGACCATGAGGTCCTTCAGAAAAACTTTGACACCTAGATACTTGTTTGGAAGGTGAAGGAGATCTTGATTGTAAGCAGGATTGAGATCCCAACTCCGAAACTGTGTCACTACAGTACCTTTGAGACACTTCTGATTTACTGTTGAGTTTACCATCAGAAGGAATCTTAAATTTTCGTTGCAAAGTATAAATGAAACCTTCCTTGCTTGTTTTCTTCTTCACTTCATTGGACGATGACCTCCCCCACCATGAAGGCATGTTTCCAGTTTCAATGATCTACAGAATCAGTAGGAAAGTTCCACTAAGGTATTGACCATAATACAACTATACATGGTGTTACTAATCAGATGTTCAACTCATACAAGATGAGACCATGAGACCAAAATAAAACTAAACTCTTTAATCCATTAATGACATTCACAGCAGAGGAGCACTCATAAATTTCTGATTATGAGGCAGAACTGAATGGGCTTCACAACCAATGACAAAACTCAAATCTGCAGATACAGAAACATAAAATGGTAAGAAAGGGAGGTGGAAATCTGCATTCTTAGCATTTCTCATATTAAATGTTTAATGATCACAAAAAATCATATTCACACTCAAAAATGATATTCAAAGTAGAGTACCCAGTAAAACATTTTATTTTATCTATACACAAGCATTAGTAGGTGCATGCATGCATCTGGAACTCCATTTACATGGTCCACAACTTGAAATGCAGATGCTTCAAAAGCAGGGGTGGAACTAAGCCATAAATTGGTACATTGGGATCCAAGGACACAAACCACCAGAAGGGTTACCATAAATAGGTCATCATAAACGTGCAAATGCATCTCCAAGTGCTCAAATTTGGAGCCAAACAATCAGGAAAAGTATTAGCTTCTAAATGTGTGTGAGACCGTGCATTCTTACTCCCACAAAATTAATTCCTTATAGTGTGAACAAACCCAAACTTTATTATATAAAATCTGACCCCATCACAAACATGCACACAACCTGAACCTTAATACAACCAAACTGATTTTTTTTTTTCGTTCTTTCTTTTTCTTTTCTTTTGATATCAGATCAGAAACTACACCAAACTGATTAAAATTTGAAACTGCACCCCGTTTCTTAGTTCCTAGATAATCCCCAGTCCCTTGAGACTCCAAACTTCCTAATTCTCACTGATTCACTGCCACTTCATAGAGCACCCAAAAACAACAGTAATTTACTTCACTAATGAAGAGGAATATCTTTATTGCACAACCCAAAATAATTCCAGTCCAACTCCCAAGTGTAAGAAACACAACACAAAACCATATCACAGCTCCAAGAACATGATTTTTGTTCCTTTTTTTTTTTTTTTTTCTTTTTTTAAATCTTGAGACTAGAAAAAGAATAAAAATGAATAGAAATATGAGAAATGGAGCACGTACTATTTCTCAGGACATTCTATATAAAAATCTAAATGAACTAAAATATACAGTACTCTGATATGAAC
>BPVZ01000003.1:3622949-3636100 GCA_020521535.1 Rubroshorea leprosula | reverse complement strand
AGACATAGAAATTTTCTAGCTCCTTCCCTTCCCTTCATTGTAATCTGTTGACTCAATGTACTCCCAGAGGGGGGTGAATTGGAGTTCCAAAACTTTTCCCCTTTTTCAACCACAAAACCCAAATTAAGGAGAGTAGAGAAGAAGAGTTTGCACGATAAATTTATAGAGGTTCGGTTCAACTACTTGGAGCTTAATCCTCTACCTTGATTTCACTAACCAAAGATTTCCTCCACACTCTTCACTAAGAAAAACAAAGGTGGCTTAAAGGAGCAACTCAATCCTTTTACAACAAGATGAGTATTTCTCTCAAACCTCACCCCTTTACAATGTAAGGCCCACAAATCCTCTCAATAGATCACTCTTGAAGGAATCAACACACCCCCAAGATCACTCACTAAAAGCACAAGAAGAGGATTACAAGCAATGATCACTCAAAAATCAAAAACTCAAGTTAAAGCTCAAGTAGGTAGGTAAAGATATTCAATGCAATATTCTCTAACCCTATTCAGATCTGTTACAAACCATATTTATACCCCCTTGCTCGAAAATAGCCGTTACTAGCCGTTGGAGGTCATTTAATGCTCTGCAGGACTCAAAAGCCGAGTTGCAGGATTGTCAGGAGAGCCGGCTCTACAGAGCCGGCTTATACTTCCAGAGCCGGTTATCCAGGTTTGTAGACCATTCTATTTTCCTCGAGAGCCGGCTGCAAAACTTTGAGCCGGCTTTGAAACTCCGATTTTAAATACATTAAATAATCTTCAAATAACTCAACCGTTGTGCATTAAATGCACTCTCACAGCCGACTGCAAAGTTGGAGCCGGCTTTGCGTCCTTTCTCCGCGCACGCCAAACGACGATCTTCAAATTTTTGCCTGTAGAGCCGACTTCAGCTTCCAGAGCCAGCTCTCTGCACTTCCATTTCACCAGAGTCGACTGCAGCTTTCAAGAGCCGGCTTACTGCACATTTTGAATCCTTTTGGTCTATTTTTAGTGCAATCCAAGTTTACTTGCAATCTTTTAACAACTTAACTACACACTTAAATAAACCAATTAGTCACTCAAATGTGTTTTGTAATCATCAAAATCATAGGTACAACATAATCAAGTTCATCACTAAATGAAGTAACATCCTCTATATATTTGTCCCTTGAATATTCACTAGAAGCACCAAAACCATACATATCAGTCTTTGTTCTATCTTCTCGCATGTATCCCCATTCTTCATCATTTGGACCCAACTTCACATCAGATTGCTAATGACTTTAATTCTCCTAGAAAAGTTGGATCCAGATTCAGGTCTTCTATAATCAAGTGGTTTGGTTTGGGTCTTTATAACGTCATAATTCTCAATGGAAATTCCAAAATTTGACGATGTCTTCATAGCTTCACCTCTACTCCCATCTTTCCTACCACCTAATTGACCGAGGCCTTCCATTCTCATTCCTTTCTCGACCATGCCTCGGCAACTCCCAGTCTCTACCACGGTCATAAATGATCTCAACATCTTTTGACTCTTTATCACTGTTACTCAGTTGCCTTCGTTTCCAATTTTCTTTTGAACCTTCTCTATCTCTAGCTTTATCACTCCAGTTATCACCTTTGCTTTTCAATCTATCATCCCTGTGGCCATCCTTTTCTAGTTCTTTCTGCGAGACATCAAGACTTCTTTCATAATCCGTATCAGGGTGCTCTGATTCTTGACGATGCCTTCTAGTCTGCTCTAGGGTCCTTGACCCGTTTGTGTGCCATACTTCTCTTTGTGCTTTTATCCCTTGTCCATATACTTGCATTATCATCCATATTGGAAGTCCGTTCCTGGCTATCAGCAACATCATGACCAGCGGGAGTTCTTTGCTGTTCATGCTTCTCATTTTTTTCCCTACTGATTCTTTCTTCGTGATTAACTAGACTACTCATATTGTCTTCTCCAAAAGCTTCTGTCATGCCTTTACTCTAACTCGATCTCCTTAGCATCAACTCTTCCCTCTTCCCTACTACTGGATTTGACACCCTTACCATTATTTGAATCCAGTTCCCTGCTTTTACTCTCACTGGCTTCATTTCTATAGATGCACTTCTCACTCTACCATTCTCATACTTGGAATCAGAAGCATTTCCACTTCTTGAGTCAGCCCTTTCATAGTGATTATCTTCATCTTTTTTTATGGCATCTGCTTCATCCCATCTTTTTCTTGAGCTTCTTGCTGAGTCAGAAGAACCATGACCTTTGTCACGGTTGCTTTCTCTCCTTTCTGAATATCTAGACTCTCTATCAGCCAACTTGTCAAACTCTCCATTATGGAACCTCTTCTTCGCTTTTACCTCCACAAGAACTTTCATGCTCTGAGAACTTTGAAGTTGTTTTCCTTCTCTCGCTTTCATCAGCCCGACCATGCCTTCTGCTTCCTGTTTTATCTCCACTTTCTTGCCTTTTCTCAAGATCTCCATCTTGGTACCAACTAATCAATATTTCCATGGACCTCTCTTCTTTCCTTTTTATCATCTGCTTAGAACGTAGTTCCTTTCTCGTGTCATAATCATCTTCATCAATTTCTGCTCTACTTAAGCCACTTGACCTCTTACGGCTCTTATTTCTGTACCCAGAACTTCTCCGTCTTCCATTGTCTTCCAACACATCAGCCTTTTCTCCATTGCTAGGCTCTCTAGGTTTGCTTGACCTATGCTTCCTCTTATCACTACCTTCCCATTCTTCATCATCCCCTGCCCTATCACTTTTCACGTCTGAACTATCATCTCTCTCCCGTCTCCCATAGCTCTTAACGTGCTCAGGTGAATCCATCAAAAACCCTCAAACCCTTAATTCTTCTACGTTTTCTACCAAATACCGGATGCTTTGATTTGCCTTATTTCTCTACAAACTGACCACCGCAAAATCTAAAAGCAAAGAATTAAATGAGTCAATAAGAAAACTCTAATCCAATAACCAATCCAAAGTATCAAAAACTTTTCCCCTTTTTCTTAAAGAACCCAAAAAATCTAAAGTTCAGAATTTTCAAGTTTCAAAATCCTCCGCCATTGTTACATTTTTGGAATTAAAACTTGCAGTACTACACAAATATAAGCAAAAAGCTCTCAAGATAATAATTCATTATACAAATCAAACGATAATAATTAGAGCAACCCATAGATTACTGTTTACACCTAAAAATAAATCAATTGGATGAGATCATGTGTCAAGAGTAGACCTGATCTTTAAGAAGAGTCATTAAGTTGAATTAGGTTGGATTCGGTTGGATTGGGCTAGACTAGCTTAGATTTTAATGGCCCAGACGGAATTTTAAAGAGGCTGGATTTTAGGTGACAAAAGATAAGGTAATTTTTAGTAGTTGAGTTTGATCTAAATTAGGAAGTTGAGGGTTTTTAGGAGAAGGATGTGACTAGGGTTTTATTGAAGATAAGATTGAATAAAAAACTGTCAATTGCCAAACAACTGCCCAGACATAAAGTCCTCACTACTCGTTCATGGTGGGAGAGAGCCGAAAAACATGGAGGAGATTTCCCGACATCAAAGAAAAGGAAAATAGGAGGAAAATATCAAACAAACGGCCTACCCTACAGAAACTGCCCAGTCAGTGGCGGAGCCAGGGGGGTGCGAGGAGTGGCGCTCGCCCCCCCTGAAATTTGGAAAATCTTGCAATTAGTTTATGTGAAAAATTATCTAGCCTCCCCTGAACTTTGAAAATTTTAGTATTTTGTCCCCGCCGAAAAATTTTTTTGCCTCTGCCCCTGTGCCCAGTGCATATGTTTTTTGAGCTTTCAGACTTTTTCTTCTAGATTTCAACATAATTTCTAGATTAGTTTGCAAGATTTGTTCTTGTTCATAACTTTAGTTTAGGTTTTTCCATCCTTGTTCATATTTTCCCTCAAATATTGCAACTTCGTTAGTTTTTAAGCATTTGGAAGCAGATCAGCCTTGAGAACTGGTCTGTCCTGTTGATTTAGTTAGTTTTTTCTTTCTCTTATGGATTCATTTATGCTATTTGTTCATGTAAATAGGTTGAATACTTTCTGCTTTCTTTCTTTTGTTTTTGTGTAATTCCTAAACTTGCGGTTTATTTAATTTCAATTCCGAGATTAATATTTAATTTTACAAGTTTCCAGACTTTGATTATTTTGTAGATTCTCCTTTAGATTTAATTATCAAGTAGTTCAATTATTTTTATTTGAAATATGTGAGTAATTAGTTTTAATCGTTATGGATCGTGAAGTTAAAATTAGTATTTGTAATCTTGCACAGTCTGTTGTCTACGAGTTTATTTTTATGGCATGTTATTCTCTTTTATTTATTTTGTGTTAGATTAATTGCCTTAAGATATTGCATTTATTTTAAGATTTGTAGCTTTTATTACACTTTTGTTGTTGTAAAATCCTTGGAGGTGTCCAAGTTAATTATTAATCCATTTTGCAGAACTTCACCCTCTGTTTTGCAACATCGTCTGGGGCGCAGTTTATTTTACAGACATTCTTTCTAGCCATTCTTTTGGAGGTCGATTGTTGGAAAAAAGAAAGGTTGTCTGGAAAATTTTGTTTTCTTGTTTTTAGACAAAGCAAATGGCATGCCTTATTCCCAAACTCACATGGTTAAAACCGGTTAAAGATTTTTTGGGAAACAATTACTAAATAGTTTGAAATTAACTTAAATGATTATTTTTTTAAGTACCCTAATCTACAGTGTAATAGTTGTTTAGTTTGAATAAAGGGGATAAATTTTCTTGTTTGGAAGAAAGGGAGACGGAAGAGAGGAGTTTCTCTTTAATTTATTTTCTAATTTCAATATAATGAAATGAGAAAAATGAGCAGGAGAGGAAAGTTTTATAAATTAATAAAATCAATACAATCAAATTCACTTATTTTTTTATGAACCCAAATAATAACGACTTTTATTTTTTACCTTGTGGAATCTATCCCCTTTATTTGCGAAGATCTACCTAAGAGTATGATTGTGCCTGTGCATTGCTTGTCAGAAATAAAATAAAAAATAATAACGTTACTAAAGAGTTTCCAAATCAACAATAACAAATTTTTATTTTGCAAAACCAATGTGAAGAAAATAATTATAATCCTTTTGATATCATATTTGCATCTTGGGTAGAGAGTTGACCCAGATTCGACATTTCTTTTACAACAAGGTTTCTTATTCTATTGATGTTCATGAAACACAGATACAAATGCTCCTCCAACTCATCAAGTTGTTGGCTAAAGCTTGCATCACTCTTCTTCAGCTGTCGCACCACTTCAGAGCTAGTTTGGAGTCTATCCTCTCCACGCTCAAGCCAAAACCTCACCATGGCTCTCATGTGTTCTAGCTCATCACTAAGTCGAGCCACAAGTCGACTTGTAGTTTCTAAATCTCTGCTTAATATATAAGTCCCTTTAGCAGCTGTGTCAAGCTGAGCAGATACCCTAACCAGCCTTTTCATTGAAGCCAATTCGAAGGAAGCCATAATGAGACCCGGCGTGGCTACTAGTAATGCTAGGGCATGGGATGCAACAATCACTGTTAACGAAGTAGTTAGGACTACTAGAAATATACCTGAGCTATGTTGTAGTCTATTTATCAATCGAAGTTTGGCTCGAGACTTATCACGGCTTGACTCGAGGCGCTTGAGTAATTCGGAGCTGCTAATTTGGATGGATTGAAGCCGGCATGAAGATGGGTCGGATAATGAAAACGGGTTACGAACATTGGATAGTTGGGTCAGGTGAGTTATGATACCCGGTATGGTATTTTCATTTGAGAATTCGACATTCTCAAGGAACGGCAAGGATTTCTTGAAAGCATGATATCTAACACGTGTACGGTCTACGTCTTTTAGCAATAAGCCACATAGGATGGAAGCATTTGCAGTTTGGGAGAAATAATCCCACAAAAGATTATGTACAGCGGGTCGGTGTTGGGTCAAGGAAAGCATCCGGGAAACCGTGGGTTGATCCGGATCCAAGAGATGCTCCACAAAAAGCCGGTATGAAGCAAGCCGATCGGCGGCGGTGGACTCAGCCGGACTTATACACGTGGCGGAATTTTTATGGGATATGGCGAGGACACGTGTCCAAAACTGATTGTATGATTCTGTCCTGAAGGCGTTGGCATATTCCTCCCGTACATCTACACCGGTGGCGGCGGGCGTGATGGAGTTTCCGCCGGAGGCTGCGAAACAGCAACAAAAATTAAGGTATTGTTCATTTAGAAATTTTATACAAAATTTTCTCTTATTGCTATGGTTGGTCCCCTAAAATATTTATACATTCTAAGATATGATCCCTTAAGATTAAATTTCTAGTTTATCCCTTCCCTCGCTTGAATTTACCATATGATGATAATAACAGTGGTGATGGAGCCAGAAAATAATTTTAGGGGTGTAAAATTTTGATTTTATGTGTTAATTTGAAAAATAAAAAAATTAAATTACATTTTTTAGTATAATAAATTAATAATAGTAGATGACGTAGTATAAATATGATTAATTGAAAGATAAAAATAAACACATATTAAGTAGAGAATATATACTATGAACAAAGAAATAGAGAGTAAAGATATTAATGGAAACAAGCACTTGTTAAGATTATTAAAATTGTGCTATAAAATTAATTCAATTTGATTTGATAATTAAAAATAATTAATAATTAATAAAATAATTGTCAATAACTTAAATAATTCAGTGATCATTTCTTTTCACTGAAAATAAAAGATCATGAATTCAAGTCACATAATATATGAGTGATATGAGATAAAGGATGAGAGATGAGAGATGAGATAAGGGATGAGATAAGGGATGAGAGATGATTGCCTCTCATTATATGACCAAGATAAAAAAAAATTAATAAAATAATATATATTTATTATTTAATAATTTAAAATTAATTTATAAACTGGTATTTTTAAATATACTAATTATATATTAAAAAAAACTAAAAATGTCACTCAAATTTAATACAATTTTGGTGTAATCATAACCCCACGTATATAAAATTAAGTGATAATAAACATTTTTTTATTAATTAATTTTTACCTTTTCTCATATTCAACGTTTTCTTTATTTTTCCTATCATTCTTTTTATCCTTAAAAATATTTTAAACAAAGCAAATGTTAAAAAAATGATTAAAATAATATAAAATAAATAAGTATAAAAATAATAAAAATAAAACAGAAAGGACCGAACTAAATTTTTTACAAAAGTTTAGCGGGCTTATGCCAGGCCCCTTGGCTCCACCAGTGTGGATAATAATCGAAGTAACTCGCATATTATTATACAATGATGTGCTTTTGATCAGATTATCCTACTCTCACTAAAAAAAAAAGTGTAATAAAAATGGGGAAACAATAAAGTGGTCTAATTAAAGAAGATACGTACCAGTATTCGAAAGAAAATTTTTAATGCTAGCACAGAATCCTTTCTTCATTAATTTGGATGCTTTGTTATGTGGAAAATTTCTGGAAAAAAAAAAAGGAATTGGGTTAAGAATTTACATGATAGAACCTTTGATTTAACAAGAATGAGCTGAAGAAACAATGTACCTAGATGGAGCTTCAATGAATGCAAGATGAGCTATTTATATACAATAAAAAAACCATATATTTTGCTTGTGCTTGCAAGAAAAAGGCGATGCAAACACTGTCTTAATGTAGAAGTGAAGGATTGTCTGAAATATACTTACAAGGAAAATCTCACGTTTTTCTTCACATCACGGGCAAGAAAACTAATAGCAGGCTGGACTTCAACAAGAATTATGGTCCTAGACCTTAAGTCTTTAACAAAGAGCCTAATAGATGAGAATGTGGGTCTGTTGGGTTCATTTCTCATGGATGTTTAAGCTACTAATTAACCCATAGGCTCATTGTCCATATACTAATTCCTTGTTCAGTGAGATCCTACATTATTCTAAACTCCAAAGAGACATAATTGTTTTTTGAACAAGGAAATTATATATACACCCCCTCCATACATACCCTCCGTTACACACTCACTCTCTCTCCGTTTCTTCCATTAATTGGAAAGGTATTTAGCAGCTCTCCTCTTCACCCAGCAGTAGTTCTTTGATTTTCAACCTTCTTCCTTCTTTTCCCTCCTCCTATTTTCTTTTTCTTCTTCTTTCCCTCCCCCCTCCTTGATTTGTTGAAGGAGAACCCAAATAGAGAGAGAGAGAGAGAGAGAGAGAGAGAGAGAGAGAGAGAGAAAAAAAAGAGCAAGAAGGAAAAAGGAAGAAGATAATGAATTTTTGTTAGAATTTTTATAAATTTAATAGTATAGTGTGTTGTTTGGTTGATAAGAAAATTAAAAACTTTCCTCTAACATTTCAAACCCAACTCCATGTCTAAAAGAGAGAAAAGGTCAATCAAAACAACAAGAGGTAGAAAGGAAAGCAGAGATAAGGAGAAAGGAAAGTGGGGAGAGTAAAGGAAAGCAGAGATAAGGAGAAAGGAAAGCGGGGAGAGTAAGAAAAGGTTGGACTGGTGCGTTCGGAGTTAACGAATTAAGTAACAGAAAGTGAATGTATGTGACGAAATGTGTGATGGGAGAAAGTAAATGTATCATGATCCTTTTAAACATGATTCGGGCAGAGGAAAAAAATTGATATAATTATAATATTATATAAAATTATAAATTTATAATAGTAATATGATATTAAAATTATAAATTTATAATAATAATATGATATTAAAAAAATGCATATATTTTTGGAGTATCAAACCACAAAAAGCAGTGATTTATATGTTATAATAAAATGCCTTGAGTAGTGGGACTTGGCCAATTTTTAAAATGCCTTGATGGGACAAAGTAATATCTGCCCCGAGTGGGTATCAACAAGGGCATGAGTATGAACTAAAAGTGGTTTATACGATTTTAAATTCCACTTGTAACTATATTTTAATTGTAAATATATTGGAGTGAGTAAGAAAATAAGAAATTATAGATATATAGCTAAAATAAATAAAGATATTGTAATTGCACCAAACCAAAAGTCCTTCTTCAATCCGCGTCTACACTCCGAAATGACCTGCAAAGCCCCGAGGTGGAACTCGGGGTAGACATTCCGATGCTTAAGTCAGCAATAATCGGGACTACCTTTAGGGCGGAGATAAAAAGAGCTTAAGGTTGGTTTCAATTACCTTTTGACGTGGCCCGGGGGGTATTTATAGGATCCAATGAGGAACCCACGTGGCATGCCAAGCAAGATAATCGGAGCCTAACGTGTCTATCCAGACGATTATTCTGGGATTGGGAATTTGAGAGGTATTCAGATGCACGGATGTCCACCATACTTGCTGTGCCACTCATCATAGGGAATCAGGTGCAGGCATGTTTATTGTCATTGTCATGCAGCTATTTGAGCGGGAAGCTTTGGATTTATTCCTCACTTCAGTCATAAAGGAATTACTGTAGCAGTCCGAGGCTTGGCACCTCGGACCTGTCCTTACACTATTCCCCCCTCGAAGTCATTCACTTGTGAATGATGTTGCTGGGGATAATGAGGGGAGTGTATGAACAAAGAGAATACGAATAAGTCATGGAAGTATAAGGAAGAAAGCTGTAACTTAAATTTAGATATAGTCGTAGCTAATAATGAAATATGTAACAGTGGGTCATACTGGGGTGCCTTAAATAGAACATGACTGGAGTGATCATGGCCGTGGCCGTGGTGGAAATAATGACCAGAGTCATAATGGCCGGAGCCGTAACAAAATATGATGACCGGAGTCATAATGGCCGGAGCCGAGGTAGAGTAAGTGACATGTAGTCACAGTAACTAGGACCGAAGTAGAACATGTGTCTCTGTAACCAGAGTCGAAGTAAAACACTATGCCCATTAAAAAATGTAATTGTAAAAGTAAACAGAAGTGCTGAGCTTGGCTTGAGTATAAAGATGGGAGTCAAAATGGCCGGAGCCATAATATAATGACCGGAGTCATAATGGCCGGAGCCGAAATAAAATGTGTGATATTGGATCACTGTGGCCGAAGCCGATGTGAAATGTAATGCATGATTATTGTGGTCGGAGCCGAGGTGAAACACTTGCAAAATTAAGAATATGCAAAAGTGAACAAAGGTGTTGAAATGGGCGTAATTGGGCCCGTCTGAAAAGTCTGACAGTTGTCCTTGGGATGACATGTGCAATAAATGCAGCCATAAAAAGATAACTGCAACAGTTAAATGGGCAAATTTTAAAAAATGAACCGTCGAATTCAAAATGGTGCCGTTTGGGGTTGGCCGTTGAATTCCAAACGGTGTTAATAGTAACCGTAAGATTAAATGAATCTCAACCATTGAGATCTAATTTTGCCCAGAGGTATAAATAAGCATTTTTTCTGCAGAGAGAGGTTTACTTGCATTTCTTTTTTTGCAAAACTTCTGCGAAAAGCTTTATTGTGCATTTCCTGTGCGTGAACTGCAGCATAATCTGGGGATCTCTACATCAAGTCTTTCGAAACCGAAATTAGGTAATGTATACGAACTTCTGATTTTGAGTTAATCGAAATGTCTCTCTTCTTCCTCCCTTTCTGTGGCTGATTTAGGGTTCTTTGAAGGAAGTTAGGGTTAGAGGTGAGAAGGATTTTGAACGTGCAACAGAGGGTTTTCTCTCCCTCTTTGTTTTTTAAGATCCTGACTTATTCCTCCCCTCGACTTCGTGCAAAGTTTGAGAAAATGTCCTCAGAAGGAACAGTAAGTATAATAGGGAGTGAGGTGATGCCCCTAGACTATGGGAGCATGGACTCAAAGAGTAGTCCATCGCCATCTAGTTCGGAGAAGACGGTGGAGGGGGTGAGAGGAGATGAGGTGATAGAGGTGGGGGGGGAAGAGGTGGCAGAGGTTGGGGGCAATGAGGTGGTAGAGGTTGGGGGAGATAGCATACCCATAACCGTAGTAGAAGTAGAAGGTAGAGGAGAAAGGGACTATGATGTAAATGCAGAGATAGTGGAGGAAGTAAAACAGTATAGATCCGAACTAAGGACCAAGGATAGCCTAGGTCACTTAGTGGAAAATTACGAGATCTCGTCTCGAGTGTTAGTTAGACCAGCCGGGGTAGAGAAGAGAGCGTGTTCTGCTCCTCGGGATCATTGGATGCCCATATATTCCCACTATCTGATAGCGGGATTAAGGTTTCCAATTCATGAGTTGCTAGTAGGTTTGTTGTTAGATTATAATATAGGGTTGACACAATTAGTCTCCAACGTTATGAGGGTAATAATATGATTTTTAGTCTATTTCCAAGCTTAGGGGGTTAATGTGCCAACCGTAAATATGTTTAAGTATTTTTTTGTTTTAAAAGGGGGTAGTATGAGGGATAAGGGGTGGTATTATTTAACCCCTAGGGTAGCTAATAAGGAGAGTAGGTCTTTGTTTATTGCAGGTCTTTCATCCATTAAAGGATGAAAGGAAAAATTCTTTTTTGCAGATGATACAGAGTGGGAGAGGGGGGATGCCGAGGTGAGGGAGTTAGCATCCTGGAAGGCCAAAAAAGCCAACCAGAATAGGTTTAATTTAAACGAGGATGAGGAGGAAGAAGTGAGGAAGTTGGTGAGGAAGGGGGGGAATTATTAAACATTATGGATCTCACCAGTGCACAATGCATAGAAGCTGCTGAGCTCTATGGGCCAAGTGCTTTAAGTGAAGGTTGGTTTAGTTCTGCATTGTAATACTGAATGTAGAGTATAGAACTATGATTAACATTGTATGTTCTTGCTTTGCAGTTGAAATGGATCAATTTTTGAACACTGCTGGAGGAGTGGCTATCCCTAAGAAGCCAAGGAAGAAGTCAAAGACTTTAACCAAGCAAGTGGATGAGGGGAGGGCCAGAAAAGAGGTAATGCCCGCGACTTTAGCTGAGACAGAGGAGGAGGCGCCGCAGCTGAAGAGGAAGGGTTGGGAGGAGAGGAGGGCACTGCAGAAGAAGAAGAAGGTGGTGAAGGAGGAGGAGAGGGGGAATGAGGTACCTCAATTCGTACCTCAGCCTCCTCCTACTGAGCTGGGGCCTGAGCTCAGATAGTTGGAGGAGGGGGCTGAGGTACGAGCTCCTGGTAAGGGAAAGGGCCCTGTTCCCCCAGTGGCGTCTCAAAGCAGCCTGTTCGAACCTAAGAACATGACAGGGGCTAGGTGGTTCATCAACAGCACCTTCCCCGAAGTGGACAAACGCAACGCGCGGGATGAGGCTCTAAGATATGGCGGAGCATCTGTTGTGAAGCACGTTTTAGAGGTATGTAACATTATTGGTGTTGTTTATTTAATATGTTTCCTCTTTTTTCCTTTCTCTTTTAACTTCTGCAGTGATTTGCAGAGCGCGAGCTGGGTGAATGGTCTAGCCCAGGAGTTCATGAATAGCATGAGGGAGCGCTCACTCTTGCAGAGGCAGTGTGACCAGCTGTAGAGGTAGTGTGACCAGTTGCAGAAGGAGAAGGAGGAGCTGGAGAAGAAAAATAAAGAACTGCAAGAGTCGCTAAATGAGGTGGTTCCAACTGTGAAGCAGTTGGAACAGGAGAGGGCTTCTTTGAGCACCAAGCTCGTCTTTGAGGAGAGCAAACGAAGGATCTCTGAAAGCGAGCGTGAGACTCAGGCACAAGAAATAAAGCTGATGAAGGAGGCTTTCGTGGAGCTGAAGGAGAATGTGCAGACCTTGGTGCACAATGGGATGAAGAAGCACATCAGCAACTTCATCAGCTCCAGCTCATTTGACAACATCGTCAACTTGTACTGGCTGCCTACTGCCATCATTGCGTTCACAGACTACAAGAAGAAGGCGAAGGCAGAATATCTCGAAGTGGATATTACAAAGATCACCTTCGGAGAGCAAGAAGAAGGAGTGGAGGAAGACGGTGAGAGCATGTCAGCAGACTTCCGTCCTCAGATCAAACTGAGGTGGGAGCATGATGCAAACGGACGTGCTGTTTTCCCTCCGCAGTTCGACTTTGAGTTCGTTGCAGTGGAGGAAGAAGGGGCAGAGGTAGAGGAAGACGAGGTGGAGGCAGGAGTAGAGGGAGCTGAAGTGGATGAGAGCCAACCAGTTCCAGAAGTGGAGATTCATCCAGTTCCTTCCGACGATGAGCAGCCTCCTTTGCCAGACGAGCAGCAGCCAACACAGATATATATCTATATATATATATGAGACAAAGTAATGGTCCATAATTATGATTGTGT
>BPVZ01000003.1:3605169-3620719 GCA_020521535.1 Rubroshorea leprosula | reverse complement strand
AGAGAAATCTTCTCTTTTACTTGACAAAACTCACCAATTGAAACTTGCAAACAATGTTATCAATAGTGGATAGTGGTAAATAGCAAGAAGGCCAAAATTTGCTATGATAGCATAGTGGTCGCTATTGACAAAATAGTGACAAAAATTTTTTTAAATAGATTATGGTTAAAAATTGACATACCTGCTAATAAAAAGCCTTAAAGTAACCTACTAAAAATTAACAAAAATATGATAATATTTCAAGCACATTTCATAATAAAATTCATATGAAAAATATTTAGAAATATAGAACTCACCTAACATAACAAAATTAAAAAGCATAAATACTAACCGTTTCAATTCATACAAATTAAGAAACTAAAGTTTATCATGAAATCTAATAATCAAAATCACTCTCTTCAACTTCCATTTCCTGTTGCTCGGCCTCATAATCATCATCATCATCAACTTGGCCTTTTTCACCTCTACCATTAGCACTTGTCTCAAACTCCTCTTCCTCATCTAACTTTTCAAAATTTAAATTAGCTAGCTTTTCAACAACTTTAGATCTAGAAGTTGTAATTGGAGTTCTAGAGGTTGGAGTTGGAATAGCATTTTTTCTTACTTGCCCCTTAGTATAAATCCTAATTTTTGCTGGTCCTAATGCCCTATCAACATCTCCTTATGTCAAATTTTTATTTGGAAAAACCAAATCATTTTCAACATCTTCATTATTGTCCATCTCTCCAATCAACCACTTATTGTTTAATCAACATCACTAAAACTAATGGGTCAATCTTATCTCGCAAATCATATCAAGCTTTAAGTACTTGATTGTACTTTATAAAAACCAATCATGCATCTTTTACTGCTCAAGTCTATTTCTCTTCTTAGAATGAATATGAAAATGCAAAAAAAATAAAAAATAAAAAATGTAACTATTTTTTTTTTTTTATAAAAAATCAGTTTTGAAGCAGTCATTGACTAATAATTACTAAGATTAGAAACTTATATACTCAAAAATACTCCAATTACACTCACACTTGGAGGCACTACATTTCAAGCTCAAAATGGTAATGGCAAGTTTTCGCAAATTTGGAACTGAATGCCCAAACAATGTCTACCATTCAACTACAAATACAAATATAAAATTATGATTAGTATTTAAAATATCATAATTTCCTAATTTAAATACTAACAAAAAGAAATTTAAAATTCAAAAGCATATTTAAAATTCAAAAAAATCTTACCAGTGGCCTTTGAAGCCCTTGATATAATTGCTAACTCCACCAAAATGGCCTTAAGCTCTATTGTAAATTGCCACTTGCTCGTATATTTTGAGTTGTATCTCAATATTAGGTTCCATGTTTTTAATGCACTTCATCAATCCACATGTAAGTCTCAATTCTAAATCCATGTTTGAAGTGCTATAAAAGATTGTTTGGTTTAAGTAACAAGCTACTGCATGCAGAGGGCAATAAAGTTGGCATTCCCATCTTCTATCAATGATATAAAAAATTTCATTGTACTTGTTTGCATCCTCATTTAGTGATCTCTTGATGGTATCTTTTGGTTTGCCCATTACCTCATAAATATAAGGCATAGTCGGCTTCTTTTCACTATCAACAAGTCGCAAAAGAATGATAAGGAGACCCATAAGAGCATACAACAAACCATTTCGAAATGTGGCAACCATCGCAGTACCCATTGATTTTACTCTTTTGAAGTCTCTAGTCAACTTAGACTTTGCCCAATCATCATATGTAAACATCTTTCTAAGATTGGTTTTTGCTTGTACATATTTTGTAATGAAAGAAATGTAGCAACAAACTTGGTCACCCCATGTCTAGCCAACTCAATGTTATTAGTGAATCGCCTCATCAACTTTAGAGTATTTAAGTGGTTGTAGATGAATCCAACAAGACTCATTGCTCTTTGTATTGTCTGCTGCACTTTTGAAATCTTTTTAATATCTTCTAGCATAAGATCAATACAATATGCAGCATATGGAATCCAAAAACTATGCTTTCTCTTTTCCTCCAATAATTTACCTATAAGAAAAAAAATCAAAATTAATTTACCAATAAGAAAAAAAAATCATAATGAATAAATTCATGAGTTACCATAAGACAAAGAAAAAAAATATATCAAATTACAAAAAAAAAAAAAAAAACAAAGAAATAGAACCGAAAAAGGGAATTAGAATGAATCATTTCATAGTTAATATAAAACAAACTATAGGACTGACAGAGTTATTAAACTAACTACAAATGCAAATAAAAAATCAACCAGATCAAATAGAAGGATAGGAATCCTTAAATTTTCATTCTACAAAGGTATTTAATAGAAATTTATTTGTAATTAATATGAATAGCCGAAAGAGATGATTGAGAATAAGATGAAATAAATAAGAAATAAAGTAATAGACACATTTTATTTCAAAATAATTGATATCACCAAACAATAGATTGAAACTTAAGATTCTTTTCTTGTTGAAGAAGCAAAGGAAAAAAAATCAAAATAATATAAGACAAAGTTAAAATAACAAAGAGCCAAATGACTTACCAGGTACAACATAATTACTTCCATTATCTGTAATAAGTTGAATAACATTTTTTGCTCCAATCTTTTCCACCACACCATCAATCAACTCAAAACAACTTTTCTCTTATTTTTACAAAAGAGGAAGTAGCAATGGACTTAATAAACATTGTACCAGCAAGAGAATTGACTAAGAAATTAATTATGCTCTTTGGTTTCCTATCTATCCATCCATAAAACATAAAAGTGACCCCATATCTTGTCTGTTGACTCTTATGGTACTCCAACAGCTCCTTTGTGTGCTCTAATTCCTTATTAAGGCAAGAAATCCTCAGTTCATGATAACTAGGAGGTTGGAGATTTGGTCCATATTGTTCAATTGCTTGTACCATTTTCTTGAAACTTGTTGAACATGCCACGTTGAATGCAATCCCATTTTCACAACAAAATTGGGTTGTTTATTGAATTTTCAATGGCTTTATTTGTTTGTCATACTCTTTCATATTTAATTGTTTGCCCTTATCATGTTTCAGCTTCCTTTTTTCAAGAATAGCTTCTGGCTTTTGATACATAATTAAGTCTATAGGGCCTTTGGCTCTTTCGGTTGTCCTAGCCTTCTTGTTCTTAGGCTCTCTAATGGATAAAGTAAAACCATGAAAACCTCTTAGCAATTCTCTTAATTCAACCTCCTATTCATCATCACGAAAACCAAAATCATCAATATCAAAAGTACTACCACTAGTTGAAAACATCTCCTTCTTTATATTTTTCTTCTATAGATTTGCAAACAACTCATCCCTAACCATTTGTGGGCAACTAAAACATGCTACCACATCTCCCTTAATCCCTATTTGGTGCTGCTTTGCTCTAGTTGTCCCACTAGTTGTAACTTTGTTGCAAAAGTTACTCATCATGTGACTTGTGTTATTAGGGTCTACTAATTTGTTGTATTTCCACCCAATATCTTTTTTTAATTTCTTTTATTTTGAGGAGATACTTGTGGATCCACTTTCACATGCCATATTTGTTAATCCATGAAAAAAATAATAAACTATTAATGAAAATCAAATAAATGATGTAAAGAAAGTCATCAGATAAGAGAACAAATTAATTGAAAAAAAAAAAAAAACAGTCTAAAACTGGAACATGGATGTGTATGTCTATGTCTAAAGAAAAAAAGTGAAAACAGCGAGGAAAAAAAAAATGAGATTGCTTCAGAATTTGAGAGAACAATTTGGAGAATAATGAAAGATGACAATGAGAATAAAAAAATTGAATAAAAAAGAAAAAGAAAGAGAGATGGATTCAACTGAACAAATAAATGAGAAAAGAAGAGAGAGAGAGAGAGAGAGAGAGAGAGAGAGAGAGAGAGAGAGAGAGAGAGAGATGGATTCAGATTTCAAACTTAGAAATTAGAACTTAGAATAATCAAAGAAGAGAACAAACAAATTTGAAAAAGGACAAAAGGAAAAAAAGATTAGTACCTAAGCAAAGGTTAAGTCACATCAAATCTAGACTTTGTGTTCGTGGGATCACTGTAATAGAGTGGGTTGCTACCAATGACTTCCTTTATTAGTGATTGGTTTGGCTTCTTTAAGAAGAGAAGAAAGGGATTGGGTTGGCTTCTTTTATGTGAGGGAGTACATACTATAGATACGTGAAGTGAACGAGGGTTTTGTTTCTATTTAGAGTTAAAAAAGATTTTTCTTTTTTTTTTAATAGAATTTAAGTTAAAAGACCATTATACCCTTAAAAAAGGGATTTGATGTTGAGCTCTCTCTTTTTTATTTTTATTTTTTATTTTTACTT
Organism: Rubroshorea leprosula; assembly: GCA_020521535.1. Lineage (NCBI taxonomy): Eukaryota > Viridiplantae > Streptophyta > Magnoliopsida > Malvales > Dipterocarpaceae > Rubroshorea > Rubroshorea leprosula. Next base: position 3,616,390 of record BPVZ01000003.1, on the reverse strand, counting down.
TTCACTGAATGTTTAAATAGCTTTAATAGCAGTTGCTATCTGCTATGGAAAAAGTGGTCATTATTGTAAATCCACTACACTACAAACATAGTTATAGTGGATGGGCTATGGGCTATTACACTATGGCTACTATAGTGCCATAACCACTACTATTAACAACACTGCTTACAAATATGCCTTTAGATTAGTATATGCTCCTTCAACTATTGAAAAGATTTAATATTCAAAATGTGGACATTTCTTTGCCCAAGCATCAACAAAATGCTCCTTAAATAGAAGCCAAGTCTTTTCAATGCAAGTAAAAACTTCTCTCCTTTTCTTGTACAACTTTTTCAAATAACCTCCAATTTTTCTCAAAATCCGTCTCACTTGACGATCTTATCACTCCATTCCAAGAAGACATAAAAGCATCCCAATCCTCTTACACCTCAAAGTGAGACTTGTAATTTAACAAGATATTTTTCTCAATGTGCCACACACACAAAAGGGTAGTAGCATTTGGAAAAACAACTCATATAGTATTCATTAAAGCTAATTCCTTATCTGAAACAGTAACCAACGGTTGACAATTAGGCCCAAACACTTTGTTAAACATTGTTAAAGTCTAAACATAATCTTTTTCTCTTTCCTTTTCCATGAGGGTAAAGCAAGAATAGAAAGAGGTATTGAAGCGTGACACTTCAATTATATCAAGTAAAAGCATCTTACATTTGTTTGTTTTGTAGGTGCAATCCATGACAAAGACATATGAAAAACTTTTTGTGAGAATGATTGAAGTAGGGTGAGCAAAATATATGTGTCAAGCAAGTAGCCATTTTCATTATGCTTTATATTGTAGAACAATTCACCCTCACCTAGTTCTTCAAGTAATGCTTGAACCATGGTATGACCTCCCAATTTTTCCTCTTAAATCTTGCGTATTAAATTGTATACCTTTCTAGAGACTATATGAAGGCTTAAATTTTTTGGCCTTAATAATGAGAGAATGTATTACATCGATATCCCAAAAGAAGCCCTTTCTTCAACACTACTTATTTGTTCTCTTGAAAAATGACAATAACTAGGGTGACCAGACATATCACTAGATGCTTCATGGTTATGAGAATCATTTGTAAGTTGAATTATCTAAGTACCATCACTTCACTTCTTACCAACAACTTCAAAAGGACAATTTATAAACTGATTTGATGATTTCCTTTTACAAAGCTCTAATGGAGTGTTCTGCCAATTTCGATAGACACCTCATTTATCACATCCATCGTGCACAAATCTATCCTTTTTACATTTCTTGATGGTTGTTGCATATCCATTTTTTAAATAAAATCTTTTTGTGCTTTGAAGGAGATCATCACAAGTTTCAAATGATTTCCCAAATAATTAAGACATTTCATTTTCTCCAAATTGTTCCAGCCTCTTGATGATTTGTATTTATCTCTTGGGATTCTACATTAAATCAAAGTATCAAATAATTTGCAAAGTAAAATAATAACTTTAACAAAAAAAATAAAAATCTAACCATATATATATGCCGATGTATATATATATATATATATTAAAAAAACTCATAAAAAGAATTTAAAAGTTTAACTTAATGTGTGTGTATGTGTGTGTGCGTATAAAGAAAGAAGAAGAAAAAAAAAAAACAAAACAAAGGAGGATGGTCATGACTTAACCCAAGAAGGATGGTTCACCATGAATTAAGATAGAATAACTTTGAAAAAAATGAATAGAGAGAGGAAGCTATGTGGGGTAGTGTTCGATGCAATTAAAATATGAAATAGAATAAGGGTTACAACGACAAGTGTTAAGAGAAGTAAAAAGAGGTAGTTTTGGAAAGAAAAAAAATATTATTTTTAGAATGATGGGTAAATATGTTAGTTCATAATTTTAGGCGTGGCATTATCGAAATAGGGTGTGGCAATAACCCAACCCCCTTTAGTCCTTTACTTTAATAAGTTTAATGCTTTTAGCTCACCATCTTATACATTGACATTTTTAGTCTCTTACCTATTTAACTTGAAAGATGTAGCTCAAAATTAACAAGTTATCGCGTACCTGACATGACAATTAACACTTTGTTATCTCTTTCCTTATCATTGTCATGCAAGTTAATTTACTAAACATTTCGGTATCTCTTTTTCATTAATTGCTATTCAATTAAGCTCAATCTATGTTAATTCTTATAATATTCATACTTTTTTATATTGTTGTTCATTGATTAAGAAGACCAAAGTCTACGACAAGTCAAAACTGTCAATAACAAATAATACCTATTGAGCTTGTGGTCTAACCATAGAGATTGCCGTGAAAATCCATCCTTGCTATTGTCCCTTTAACCTTTTCGAAGATTCTTCAAGTCTTTAGCCTAGATTCTCTAGTTGCCACAAAGAGTAAAGAAGATTTGTCTAACAGTTCAAATATCAATAAAAGTCTTTTGTCTTGTCATTAGTTTCCTTTTTTATTTAGTTTTTAGTTCAATTGAAGGCCACTTAGTTTATTATATAAATTACCCACCCATGGGAAGCTACAGTAACATGCCTAGTTGGTGTAAGGGAGCTTGTGTGTCAATAATAAGGGAAGAGATAACAAAATGTTAATAGGTACATTACGCACATGATAACTCCACATTAATTTTGGAATATTTCCTAAGTGAGAGGCTAAAGACGTTAGTGTTAAGTGTCCAAGGTGAAGGTTTAAAAGCATTAAACTTATTGCAGTGAAAAAGACCCATTCTTTTTCCATGCTTGGACTGCCAATCCCTCAAGAACCCGTAAAGATTGGGCCTGCTTAACAGAGCAGGCCGACAGACGTTGTCATCTGGAATTGAAAAACCCTAGCCCAATAAAATAAAATAAAATAAAATGGAAAAACCCTAAACCCTAATCTCATTTCCTATATAATGGCATTCAGGCCGCCCCTTACGGTTCTATCGCCCTCTATTTTCTCTTTTCTATAATCTTCAGGCACTTCACCCTCTCACTTCCTCAGCCGTAGAGATGAGACCTCCGAGAGGTAATCAAAGTTTGTTATTCCTTTTTCTGGTTTGTGTCTTCATTATTGAGGCCAACAACGAAAAAGGGTTTCTGGTTTCTGTTATTTTCGAGACTGATTTGGGTTGTTACAAATGCAGGGCGTGGTGGTGGTGGTGGGTTCGGTGGTGGGTTCAGAGGTGGAAGGGGTGGGGGTGATGGAGGGAGAGGGAGAGGAAGAGGTGGTGGGAGTGGCATGAAACCCCGTGGAGGTGGGCGTAGTGGTGGCCGCGGTGGAGGAAGAGGAGGTGGCCGTGGAGGAAGGGGAGGAATGAAGGGTGGGAGCAAGGTTGTTGTTGAGCCCCACAGACACGAGGGAGTGTTCATTGCTAAGGGCAAAGAAGATGCTCTTGTTACTAAGAATTTGGTTCCTGGTGAGGCTGTCTACAACGAGAAGAGGATCTCTGTGCAGGTATAATTTTTATTTTGTTTCTCTTATATTCATTATTTATAACAATATTTGAGTTAATCTTCTATTTAGCTCTGGTTTGTATGTTATGATTTGATATGTAGTTTTCGATTGCTGTTATCAGAAAAAAGTTAAATGCTTTGAATTGCTTAGCGTCCAAATTTAAAGCATGTGATATCTTGTTTCAATATATGCCGGAACTCATTGTTAAACTGGTGCTGAAAATGATTTTATTTTTGAAATATTCGTCTCTGTAGAACGAAGATGGAAGTAAGGTGGAGTACAGGATATGGAATCCTTTCCGTTCTAAGTTGGCAGCTGCAATTCTTGGTGGCGTTGACAATATATGGATTGTAAGTCTTGTTTTCTTCTTGCTTTTAAGTTCCCTTTATGCGTTGGCTATGCCAGGGGTTACATTTTTTTGGAAGTCTGATCCAAAATTTATGTGTTTAATTGTTGTTAAATGAAGAAACCTGGCGCAAAAGTTTTATACCTTGGAGCTGCCTCAGGGACAACAGTCTCCCATGTCTCTGATGTTGTTGGCCCTGTAAGTACTTGTTGTCAAAGATAAAGTTAACTAGTCCGCCAGTCCTGTGAATGTGTGCTAATTAGTTCTTTTGCTGTTTTGACAGAACGGAGTGGTATATGCGGTGGAGTTTTCACATAGAAGTGGAAGAGACTTGGTCAACATGGCAAAGAAGAGGACAAATGTTATACCCATCATAGAGGATGCCAGGCATCCAGCCAAGTATAGAATGCTAGTTGGCATGGTGGATGTGATTTTTTCAGATGTTGCTCAGCCTGATCAGGTTTGCTTTTTCCATTCTTTTTCTTTTTCATATAAATGATTAACTAACAATGTTTATGGTTCTGTTCTGGATTGGGCTGCAAGGATGTGAAAGTTGGGTGCTGGTAACATGGGCTATGCATTAGTCTAGTTCACCTGTATTTATATTTTGCAGTTGAAATTTTTAAGTGGTATATATTGTGTTAAATGTCTATATACTCATACCTATATATATATATATATGCAAAAATTAAATAACCTTTTTGCTTTTAATTAACCTGTTGCTCCCCTTGGTTTAAGTTTTTTGGGGTAAGTAGCTTTAATCTTCTGCGGTTCTGTTTTGTGTCAAGACTAGTAGTAGGATAACAGTATACCTAATCTTTCATTTTATGCAACAATTTGTGGCACTCTTGTTATATTGCATATGATGAATCTTGCTCGGATTCCCCTTCAAGACTTAATGGGTGATGCAAACATGAGCTTCTGATGCAATATCATGACTCTTAAAATTCTGTTTTACTTCAGCATGCTATTTGCACCAACTTTAAATATCAAAATTGGTTTCAGATATTTGATTTATTATTATAATTTAAATGGTACATGTTACTTTTTGAGGATTTTAATATTTATTACTAATAAATATATAGGAGGTTTTTCATTATTTGCTTTCATTTGTCTATTGGGAGCTAGATCCTGAGTAAAACCTTTATATAGCCATCTCTTTTTAATTTTTGGCAAATGCTATCTATTTTCTTTTGAGTCTTCTTTGTATTTGTAATTTTTTTTCTTTCTTGTGTTTACCCTTCTGTTTTGACAATTTGCATATGAAGAACTACTCGGATTCCCCTTCAAGACATAATGGGTGATGCAGCTCCGAGTCTCTGATGCTCTCTTTCTTTTTGTGTCTGTTGTGTGTGGCATGGGTGTTTTTCTCTAAGTGCTTTCTCATAAAATCTTTATCATGGAACTGAACAGCTATTAACTGCTGTGTATGCTTTCATTTATTATTAATTTATTAATCCCGGATCTGGGTTTTTTAGGTAAACAGTAAAATAAAATAACATCCCTTGCCAGTTATCCCCTCATGTATTTTTCTTTACTTTCATTCATTGGCATGACATTGTAGTCAGCTTATTAACTCTCATGGTAGTTAGTTCTGAGTACACCTCTCATTTGTGGTCTTTGGTTTTTTGGTTGCAGCATGGCCCCATCTGTTTTCTTTGGCCACATTGAATTTCTTTTGTAACCTTTTTTCCAAGTCTTACTCAAACCATGTCAAGTCTCTTTCTTCCCTCCCTCGCTTGGGATTCTTCTAACCTTTTTGAGTTGTGTGTATCCTTGAAATTATTTGCAGGCTAGGATTTTGGCTCTGAATGCATCATATTTCCTAAAGGCAGGAGGTCATTTTGTTATTTCAATCAAGGTCTGTGTTCATAATTTCTTATGTTGCGTAGTTATGCTGTGGAGCACCATGTTGGTTTGATCAATTGATTTTAACTTGGTCCGAGTGTTTGGTTTCAGGCAAACTGCATAGACTCAACTGTGCCTGCTGAGCATGTGTTCCAGAACGAAGTAAAGAAGCTGCAACAAGAGCAGTTTAAGCCATTCGAACAGGTTACTCTTGAGCCTTTTGAGCGAGACCATGCTTGTGTTGTTGGTGGTTACCGAATGCCAAAGAAGCAAAAAGCTGCTGCATAGTTGTATTTTAGGCTCTCTTGAAGCCCATTTGCTTGTCAACTTCAATATCTCTTTTTTTTAAATTTTTGTTTAAGATCTGTCAAACACTTGTGTGATTGTTAGAATTCTAATTTATATGTTAGTTTTGCATGTTTTCCTACGTTTGCATTATATGTGTTGGTGTTAAATCCATTTGTTAATGGCATGAGTGAAGCCCATATAATATAACGCCTTAAACATAAGACTTGAATAGAAAACCTATTAATCTAAAAAAATCAACTAAATAAGATGGTAATAAATATCAGTTCCTCTCCTCTACCTACGGAATTACATCACTTAACCTTTTGATCTCCATTTCTCATCGACTCGTTGCTGCGTTCCTCTTCTAAGAGGTGACCATAACATACAACCTTCCCTCTCTTTCTTTTTCTTCTTCTTTCTCCCTTTTTATTTTGGTAAATTAAAAGGTTAGTTGTTTGGTTATTGGGTATCAATTTATTTAAACTCTTGTGAGTCAGAATATTGTTTTATTAATAATATATGTTTAGGACTATGTGGCCATAAAAAACTTAGTAGTTTTTATTTTAATTTATGAAATTGTAGTTATAATTAATTGATTTATTAAATTAGTAGATATTATTGTTATTTTATTAGTTTTCCATGGATTTTTTTTATTAGTTATTAGGTTAAAAATTAAAAATATTAATTAAATTCATAAATTTTTCGAACTTGTGCAGTGCAAGTTAAAAAGTGTCTTTATTCCACATTTTCATCATTAGTATATATAGAAAAAATAAAAATTTAACATTAGTTTTTATAAATTGTCCAATTAAAAGCATCCCTTGAGCGCTAAATTAATGTCTTCTTCTTTATTTTCATGTGAATTGAAGTTTAAAAGGTACAATAAATATAACATCAACACAGGATAGACGAATAGTAAATTTTTTTTAATAAATTAGATAATAAATTATATAATAGAATATAACACTCTTTTTTTCTTAATCTCTCCTCACTTGTCTCAATGTTTGAATTCAATATTTTTAATTTAGAATATTAAACTCTTAATCACTTTGAAACACTCAAATTCTTAATTTATTGAAGAATAAAAAAGTGAAAAGATGTCATTAATTTGGAATTAAAATATGAATTTATAAAATTAAAAATTAAATTAAAAAAATCAAGGGCCAACCCTTTGCCCATGAAGGTGGATCATGAGTAGAGTAGCTTCTTTTGACCCCTAAGCCCGTGACTCACAATAACCCAATATTGACCCATTACATATTAATACAGCCCATAGGGATCCATACACCTATTCAAAATAAACCAAAGCCAAGTGGTGTGTATAAACAATGAAAAATTGTCAGAAGTGGGATTTGAACCCACGCCCTCTCACGAGGACCAGAACTTGAGTCTGGCGCCTTAGACCACTCGGCCATCCTGACTTGTTGACATTGGCTTCTTCGAGAATATCAATTTGTTGTCATCAAACAATAAAACGCTAGCAAACATCCATTCCACACCATCACCATCGTGCAATGCTCAAAAAAAAAAGTCCTCTGAGGTTTCACCCAAAGTAGGTGTAGCTGCTAAAAACCTATAGAATTGGAAATTTTAACTTTATATAATTATATTTGAGTTTATGAATATGGTTATCAGAATAACATTTTCCATGGATAAAGTTTAAATGCAACCCAACGGTATTACCATGCAAAGATGTGCATTATAGATCATGGAGAAGAAGTCTAGCACAATGGAACCTAGTAATCTACTATGTTAAAGAGCAGTAAGCATTGAATGAACTCTAATTGCATACATCCCACGATTCATGCATGGAGATAAAGCTTTAACTACCATAAATGTCTACTATTATTTCATCTCTAATTAAAGGGCTGCATCTAACAAGTGCCAGCCTGATTTGATCCCTACTGAAGAAATTAGGTAGAAAGAAGATAGATTATGTGGAGAATGCTAAATTATCAAAGTTTAGCTTCCTCTTCTAACAACTAAAATCTCAGATGTTATCAGCTATCTTCCCATCTTCATTTTTATTCAAGTCTTGGCCACCCCACTTCCTCATCCGCTCTGTGGTTTGCTCCACCTGCAAATCAACAAGGATTATTATGCATGCTGCTTGGTCAAAAAGATAAAGGAACCATTCATTAGGGATTGGAAACGTTTGTATAATGCAAGTCCATTGAGTAGTGACTAGGAGCCTAATAAAAGAGGCTTAGACAGTATTGATATGCCCTTTCGTTTTGTACTTCCTCTAGTGACCCAGCTAAATAAGAAAATGACCTGGTGATTGGACAACAGATTTTTAAAATGTGTTTTTTATCAAGTTTTATTGTCTCAAATTGTGTGCGATTGTATCCAAGTTACATTCAAAAGGATCTTGAGTAGTGATTGATAAATTATGAAAAGAGACATCTGACTTGCCTCCTTGTTCCAGTTCGTTCTATAAAGAACACACAACAGTAGCAATGTCTGCAAGGCAGTTCCACATATCATGCCCCCCCAAACTCCCTACAAGAATACCAGAAACAAAAGCCATGAATCAGTGATGAACAAAAGAAGGTAATGCAGAATATTGTATGAGTGTATTTTGATCTCAGGTTAGGAGGAGAATTTGATATGAAAACTTCACTAGGCTACTCAAAATCATAAAGGGGAACAGAAGCTTTGTGTTAATTACTAGTAGAGGAACAGACATAAATGACATACCATCACTCCCAAGTGTGCCGTGTAACCAAGGAGGACACCAAGAGGAAGACCGAAAGCGTAGTAACAACCTAAGTTAATATAAGCTACCAATGCTTGCCATCCACCCCCAACAGCAACACCTACAATATGAGAATGATGCAAGAAAAGTAAAAAAGAGCAGTGGTACCAGGAATGATGCTGTGAATTCCATATAGTAATGAAACCGATACCTGATATAACGGGCTGGACACTGTTGAGAACCATGGTAATACCAAGGAGATAGGCCAGCTTGGAGACTGCTCGCTGCAGCTCTTTGCTGCTTGTGAAAATAACGGCAAAGTAGTCCCTGGCTAGAATTACAACAACCATGGAAAAAAGCCCAATGAGGAGAGACTGAAACACTGTGACATAAACAGAGTACTTGGCTGCCCTTGGGCGTCCCATTCCAAGCTCATTTGAAACCCGAACGCTAAGAAAGAACACGTGAATTGGTTAGAAAGGAATAAGTGCAGAGGCATGTTAGGGCAAACACAGCATATAAATTTTCAACGGAGACTATAACATTAAAAGAAAGTTCCTCATATGTATACAGAAAATCTGATGGTTATAACAATACAGAGTTGAATATGTATTCATATACCAGAGAACAGTGAATGGTTGTAGCAGAGATTTACCTTATTGCAGCATTTAGTCCAATGAACAATATACCTTCGCAACCATTGAGGTTCAGACTAGCACATATTAACAGAGGAATGAGTAATGCAAATAATGTTAATGCAGCAATGCAAAGAATGTAAGATGACACCACTAGTACTTAATATGTCGACATAAAGTAAAATGCTCTGAGTAAACTAAAAATTTTTGTTCTCAAACTAAAATTTCAACCAACTCAAAGTTGCCCTTGAATTGTTGAATTCTAAGGCAGAAATATGCGATTCGCCTGATAAAGGTATCATAAATCCTTTTGAACTCACCAAATAGACAGGGAAGCAACAGCAGTCACGGCATCGTTAAGATGGCCAGTGACAATGATTATACTCATCATATACCAAACTTCTAGGCAAAGCATCACAGCTGAGGCAATGGAAAGCCTGACAAAAGCCCATATATCCTTGAATGCAGCCCATGACAATCCATGCCACCCATCTCTGCTCCAAACAATAACATAGATAACCTGTGCGATGGCGATCTCCCAGTATGTTAAATTAAACGCTATGGCTGCACCAGTTGTACCCCAATCAAACACGTAAATGAAGAGGCAAAGCCATGCAACATGTATAATCAGACTCACAAACCCAATCCAAGCAAGCACTCTGACCTTGCTTTGAGCCTGAAGGAACTTCTGGGTGGGGAAACTAGTGGCAAGTGCAAACAATTGAGGAATGATTAGTATAGCGAACTTTCCAGCAATGTCAGCTATTTCATCTTCCTGCCCAAGAAGCTTCAAAATTGGTGTGGCAAAAATGTAAATCGGCAATAGGAAGAAACATGAAACCCACAGAATAATCCAAGACCTTTGCATATAAACCCCCAGCAAATACACTTGCCGAGCACCATAAGCCTGACCGCATAGTGTCTCAAGTGCACTCCCCATGCCAAGCTGCAATTTTGACAACAAACTAAGTCTCCTTTTGCTTTAATATTGCTACAATGTTAGCACATTCTCCGGGAAAACAATCATCCTAACAGGGGATTTAATTATACCCAATTACCAATGACAAAGACGTGAAATCCAACAAAAACCCACTACGAGAAAACAACACGAAAACGATCTTAGACACGTAAATGCAAACACATGATGGACCCAAAAGAGTAATGAAGAACTGACCATGAACCCAAAAGAAAAGGTAAAAATAACGGAGAGTGCAACGGAGACTCCAGAGAGCTCAATCTCGCTGATGTGTCCGACGAATATGCTAGTGATGGACATTACGCCGTACGCACACACCAGTTGGAACACAATTGGAGCTGCAATCTTCCACAGTTTAACCGTCTCTAACCAGAACACTGACTTGGCATCCTCGAAGCTCACCACTGGTTGGTAGTCTACGTTGCTGGAAGACGACGTGCTGTCCAGCAATGGCGTCTCCATTCTCCGTTGGTGATGGAGGCTGGTTGTTGGGATAAAATTACAATTACAGTAGTGATTGAGCTCGGGAAGGACGGTGCGGTGGAGATGATCACAGGGATGTTGCTATCTTAGGTTGACAAAGTCTTATGGAGTTGTTACATTATTGGCTTCCTTTCGGGAACATACTAGTTCAGTCCTCAACTTTTGGAGTTTCTTGGAAATTAGTCCTAAAATTTTAAAACTGAGTTCTTGACCTTTTAAGGCCAAATTGAGATTAAAAGCTCCTTTACAAGACAACTGCTGCACTTAAAATAGTAATTTTTCTCTATGTTTTGGTTTTGTGTATGTATTTATTGATGAGCTCTTGTTTTTTTATCATTGGCTCTACAATACATAGAAAACAAGAAAGAACAATAATTGCTTAAATAAAGATCAAAGAAGAAGAGAATTCATAGAAACCAAAACTAGCACATATCAGCTTCCACATTAGACAAGGAAGCCAACTCAGCAATGAATCAACAGAGATGAAACTATTACATTGGTTCACA
>BPVZ01000003.1:3594645-3605069 GCA_020521535.1 Rubroshorea leprosula | reverse complement strand
ATATATATATATATAACATATTACTGGTTGCAAGAAAACAAAAAAACAAAGATATAATTAATTAGTCAAGAATCAATAACAGCTAATGTTACTAAAAAAGGCCTTCATAACAAAAGTTATGAATGGGTTTTATTGAAACAAATGACATAGTTAAGTGACAAATAGAGGGTTATTCTTTCTTTTGATCATTTCCGTCAACGCGGAAAAAAAAGTTTAAAAGTCATTATTGTAAGGGGAAATTGCACTAACTTAACCCTCAAATAACAAAATAATTCTTCTATTTTCCTAAGAAAATGGAAAGAGGAATGGCCGGTCTGACTTAGTGGTATTGGATCTAGGTTAGAGGTGCTAACCTCTTGTGGGTTACGTGTTTGAGTTCCACGAAACTCCTTTCCTCACTTCCTTAATTAATATATAAATAATTGCAATCTATTCCAAAAAAAAAAAAAAGAAAATGAAAAAAGAAAAATCATTTACTTTATTTTTTATTTATCTAAATGAAAGGGGTATATTGTAGGATTCAATTTTCTTCCATTTTCTTATCCTTTGATTCCCTTAAATTAAACATACACTTAATAAAAATAATTAATTAGAATTTAATTTCAATATGTTGACCAAATTAAATATGAAATAGAATTGATTTCAATATAAGCTCAATTGTGCTAATTTAGTATCCTTTTATCTTTTTTATTTGATTTAACAAATTAATATTGGACAAAATTCTGTTAAAAAAATTAGTATTGAACGAGAAGATCTACGTTACAACTACAAAGTAAAGAAGGTTAAGGATTTGGTGGCCAAGAGAAATGAGAAGGTTAAGGATTCAGTGCTCAACTTTAAAGATTGAGGATTTATTTGAAATCAACTCTAAATCTTAAGGATTAAAGTAATATTACACCTTCTCTCCTATCACAAAAAAAAAAAAAAAAGACAACATTCTCCATCACCCATTCTTGCTTACAAATATCATTCTGACACTTTGGGACTGAAAGTTTTTATGGTATGTGGTTATCTCAGCACCAAAACTGCCATTCAATTTAAAAAAAAAAAAACAAAAAAAGAAAAATAAAAACATCTCAGTACCTAAAATTCTCACTGCTGACCAGAGAAGCTGGCAATCGTCTTTTATCAAATTTCATTACATTGACGGCGCCCAAACATAATGGAGGTAGTCCCCATTCATTCGTTCCATCATTTTCAAGAACATTGATGGTCCATAACTCTATATTAACCACATCAATCTATTTTAACGGTAGATTTAATTTTTTGTACTTATTTTACAAGTAATGACTATAAGTTTCCCTCTTTAATTATATTATGGTGAAAAAGGAATCATGGATTCAGAAAAAATGCCTCATATTATGGGTTTTCTCCATTAATTATTAGAGTTGTGCAAACCTTCAACATACTGATGGAGTCAAGGGTCTTAAGGATCTTAAGGGTCTCAGTACTCTAAATTTTTGAAAAATTGTTATTAAAGTTCTTTAATTTTTATTTTTATTTTTTACTTTTAAATTTTAATTTATTTAATACAATTTTAATCTATCATTTTATTAAATATTTTAATTCACACCCTAATTTTTTTTTATACTTCACTTTTTTTATACTTCACCGTTGACTGAACAAGTAAATTTAAATAATATTTTTATATAATATATGAATACCAATTGAAAAAAAATTTTAAATTGATGAAACAAAACAAGTATTACATATAATAAAAATTTAAAATCTCATTCAAAAGCATGCAAAGTCAAAATCTGACAATAGTGATGACTTGAAAGAAGATAATCGCACTATTATTATCTACTCGGTTTTCTTTTTATAACATAAATTAAGAATATAATTATTATATTATTTTATAATTAATTTATATAAAAAATATTTAACATCATTTTCATGTAAATGAAGAATGATGATGAAACTGATGAAACAAAACAAGTATTACATATAAAAAAAGTTTTTAATGTCATTTAAAAGCATGTAAAGTCAAAATATGACCATAGTGATGAACTGCAGGATTATTATCAATTTATTTTATATTAATGACATAAGTTAAAAGTATAATTATTATATTATTTTATAATTAATTTATATAAAAAATATTTAACATTATTTTCATGTAAATGAAGAATAATTATAATGAATTGATTAAATCAATGTCATTATTTATATTTTTATATTTATTAATTATAAAAAAATAAATTTATTATATTCTTGATTTATATAAGTATAAATTACATGAATCTATATTGAACAATCCGTTTTAATCCAATGACATGAATTCTAAATTAAAGTCGTTCACCTCTTGTAAATAACATATTCGAGTCTTATGTATTTTATTTCTTTTTCTCTCACTTAATTAATATATATAATTAATTTTAAACTAATAAAATAATTACATAAACCTATATTAATTTTAGACTACTTTTTATCGATTTGGGTAGACTATTTGTCGTCGTACTGGCTACTCCTCTCCAAAGTCCAAAGTCCAAAGTCCAAACCAACCAGAGGGCTGAGGCAAGCATGACCATCAGCAGCACAACCTCCGGTGGTTTTACTTTTACATGAACAGGGCTTGAAAAACGCTACCATTCTCTTTATCAGCCAAAATAACAGAAGGCATTGAACCATGTGATTGGTGAGAAAAATAACCAAATTAAGATATTTGATATGTAAGTACATTTGGAAAGTGCACCTTTGAAAAAATTTCAGGTAGTATAACTTGGTGCAGTTAGATATATAAAAGGACTTTTTTACTTTTCATTTTTTCCCCCCTCATGAATAAAAGGGCCTCTTTTCTAATCCAAAAGCACAAGCTGGCCGCTGCAATTTTTTTTTGTTTTTTTGCCAAACATGAAACACATGAAATTTGAAAATAGCTTAAATTGGGACATAAGAGTATATATAATGAGAAATAATGAAAAACAGTTTACTTTAATATCATATCATCACAATTAATATTTAAAAATATTTCACCTCTAAATCAAACACCTAATAAAACACTTCGTATTTAATTCATATTTTTAAATAGAATTTTCATAAAAATCATACAATTATTATTTTATTTTATACATATTTTATATATTTAAATAAAAAAATTTTAATTTAAAAAAAAAATCGTCGGACTCAAAATCCAACAAAATCTAATAGTTGTTTGAGGAAGTGACAGGCATCAATCAAACTTTATGGCCCAAAAGGGCTAAAATGACGTTGTTTTGGTCCATTTTGGGCCCAAAAAATTTGACCAATCTTGTTTGTCTGCATATTGAAATTCGATTTTGGAACATGCCACAGAGAAACAGAAATATCTGTGTTCTGCTTTTCGTTGTCGTGGTCCATTGGTGACCACAGCAACTTAACAGGATTGTCGGTGGATTATATTTGTTATTAATGTTTGAATATTATCAAGAGTAGATATTAATCTAATTTTTAATTATTTTTTTGTCAAATAAAAAAAAGAAATCTGTGTTCTATTTTGAGAAAAGAGCAAAGAGATGAGAACAAAAAAAAAAAAAAGGAATACGGTTGTACATGCTTTAAGAGTTTAATATTATTTTTATTTATAAAACTTTTATTACAAGGACTATTTTAATACAAAAAGAAACTGATTAATGGTTTTGCAAGATATGATAATATTATAATCTAAATAGAAATAAGTTTCTTGTCTATTGAATAAATTAAGAATTGAAGCTTTTGATCAAACTCAAACTCAAAAATCATTTTTTATGCTAAGTTTTTGAATTGTTTACGGATTTAATCTTTCAATTTTTTTCCCCCATTTAGTTCAAAAGTGATTGTGATTTCTTTAGGCATGACACGAGCACCTAGTAACTGTTATCTTTTCTTGATAAGAATATTTGTGTCTTTATTTACTAAATTATTTTTGTTGTTAAATACCAATTTACATGTTCCGTCTTTCACATTTGTTGGTAATCTGTTCATCTTTAAAATATTAGTAATTTTTCTTAATGAACTTTCGTAGATAAATCTTTATAAATAACAACAACAATAATAATAAACAAATCAACGTATCAAAAACAATAAATAATGGACAAATCCCTAGAAAACAATAACTATTTTGTGATGACAAGAGTAAACTTATGGACAAATAAATGAGAAAGATAATCTATAAATTTTTTTTTTTCAAAAAAAATAAATTAGCATTATAAAAGATACATGAAAACAGCTCAAACCTCTTCAAAGCCTTTAAACTGTCCTTTTGAGACCATTATCCCTTCAATATACATATTGTGAATTTTAGCTTATAAACTTTATGTTATTATTGTAATTGATCTAAAATAAACATAATCCTACCATGTGAATTATATAATTATCTCTACTTTGTTATTCTATTCTTGTTAGTACCCTGCTAATATAAATATAATCCACTTGGACCCATGGAGGCAAGAAAAATTCCTCCCAAGATGAGAACCATGTGGGTTATGGGTGAGATTTTCCCATCTTTGCATGGCATGGAAGAGGATAGGATAATAAAATAAAGAGAGCCATGTGACTTGCGTGATTAAATTATATCTATTTTAAGTTAATTACAACAATAACTTAAAGTTTATGGATTAAAATATAAAATATAAATATTGAGAACTAATGGTTTCAAAGATAAACAATTAGAGGGCTTACAGGGATTTATGCCCGTGAAAACCAAAGTCGTCATACAAAATTTCATCCCAAAACCCTTGCCCTATAAAACAGTGTTTCTTGAGAACTGGAATTAGTCTTTTTATCTTCTATTTGAATTCGAACATCCTGAATTACATAAAACCTGGTGAATATCAATTCGAAAAGCCTAAATCGAAAACCATGGAGAATCTGTTCGAGGACATTAAGAGAAGCAGGTCCACACACGAAGAGTCAGCAACCCTGAATCATCTTCCTAAAGAGGTTCTGATTCGGATATTCTCGATGCTTCCGATTCACTCGGAATCAATGGCGCAATGCAGGTGCGTATGCAAAACCTGGCGAACCCTAATCAACGACCCACTCCTTGCTCATCTCTCCAATCCAGTCCCAGTTATCATCATCCATAAACATTCCCCAATTCGAGATTTCCTTTACTTTATAGATCTTCCTTCCCTCCAACAGAACGAGGCAAAGTCCTTGACAGCAAAGGAAATTCGCATTCCGGCGATGCTATGTCACTTCGATCTGAGAGCTTCATGCAACGGATTGCTTTGTTTACGGGAATATTTCAAAGACAGTTCTCTCCATGTTTGTAACCCTTTTACCCGAGATTATATCCAACTCCCCGAATCTGCAGGGGATGTGAAACGAATAATTCCAATAATATCATTCGGTTTCGATCCCAAGACCATGGAATACAAGGTCTGCAAAATAACTAAGGTTGCTCAGCGTAGGGAATCTGAGGTTCAGATTTTAAGCATTGGAAGAGGAACATGGAGGTTCTTGGGAAAGTTACCTTACTGGTTTAGACAGGAGGCAATTACCCCTTATGTGAATGGGAGGCTTCACTGGATTACTAGTGATGGGGGTCTAATTTCTTTAGACTTGGAAACTGAGGAATTCATAGATATTCCGAAGCCTGATTGGAGTAGTCAAACCTGGGACAGGTCCATGCGTCCTATGGTCTTCCAAAACCGCCTGTCAGTAATGGTTGAGGTAAGGTTATTAGGTGAATGGAGGTTGTGGATGATGGACGAATATGGGAAGAAGGAGTCTTGGAGAGAAGCGTTCAGGTTTCAGAAAGAATCGATTCTGGAATCAAGGATTCGGAATGGTTACCGAGCTCCAAGCGTGGATGTGAGAGTTGTAGGCATTATGGAAAATGGCGAGGTGTTGTTAGAGTACTGTGACTCGAGATGGCAATATGTTGCTCTTTATGACTCAATTTCTGAAACGTCAAAGCGATTTATTGTTGATGGATTGCCAGCTAATGTTTATGGGAAAGCAGTTGTTCATATGGCCAGCCCCAGTGGGATCCCCAGGTGACTGATTTTACCACTATGTATGTCTTTAATTAGTACACAAAAAGAACCGATGATTTGTTGATCCAAGTGAAATAGATTTGATTTTTGAGTCTCGAATTCGAGTATTGTAGATGAATACTTAATTTCAGATTAATCAAACTCAATGTGATTACTGAATAGAGAAAGATTAGTACAAAAAAAAAAAAAATTTGTACACAAAAGGAATATAGTCTCAATGGGATGTATATTGTTGGAGTACTGCAAGTGGAGGTGCCACATTATCTTGTCTTTATGGTCCAAAATGCATAATATCCTATGTGATTTGAGAGGAAGAGAGGGAATGGAAGATTATCAACCAAATAATTTAATTGAAAATAACCTCTCCTCCGACCCCTCAAACCAAACCACACTGGCTCTTAAGGGCGATATGGTTGAAGGAATCAACGGAAATTGATGATTAGGAGAAAGCAGTTGTTCATGTGGATAGCCTCAATACGATGGGTGAGTAATTTTCATTCTTTACTTTCCTTTCCATTATTCTTAAACTAATAACATTTATTTTCGATTCAAAAGTTTAAATCTATACTCCCTTCCTCTCACAATCTTGAACCACACGCTCTATTATATGTATCAATAGTGTGTATATATATGAAGGAAATTATTTCCAATGCAAACAATGAGAACTGTTCAGTATTATTAATAATTGTCCCATATCATTTTGACAATCTGTTGTGATGCTTATGGCCTTAAAAATTTGTGATGAGACTTTAATTTGTGGCTGGTTTGGTTGGATGTAATGCCTATTTAGTTGCTAAGCCACATAATTAAGATAAAATAGGGAAGTTGATAAAGTTAAAAATTTGTGATTTCAAGTTACAAATTTTAAATTCAAATTTTGAGTTAAGTGGAAAAAAATTTAAAAAATAATAAAGATTATGTTCTCTTATATAATTTATTATTATCATATATATTAAAAAAAATCAAATCCTCTAGGTGTATGCTGCAAGTTATTTCTTTTGCTTGCAATCAATTCTCTTTATAATTTTTATTTTTAATTAACATCTTTCATATTTTAAAATGTGTAAAAAATTTTAAATTACCAATAAAATTAAGATGTAAATATAAAGTTGGACTATTAATTTTTAAATTTTTTATAAAATTTTAAATTATAAAAAGTAGTGAGAATAATAAAAAAATTTTAAAGTGTTAATTGAAAAAATATATATATATATATATAATATACAAATAGAATATTTGACCAACAATAATTAAGAGGAAACATATCATTTATTGTGTACTTGAAGTTGAATTACACGACAGACAGATATTTCAACACCATGTGGCATCCAAGCAGAACTAAACCCTACCCCTAAATTATCTTCAACCGATGATTTTTTTGCTGTAGCTCTCGTTGGTATCTTTCAGAATTAAGATAAAAATATAATTATTTTTAAAAACAAAATAAAAGTAACACATGTCCCTTCGGTTAATCGGTAATCTGTCAGCTTGAGGTGCATTTTTCTTTTTCTATGGATAGGTTTCGAGCCTGCTCTTTATCAATTTGTTCAAAAAATAATAATAATAAAAAATAAAATAAAAGTAAATAAATTTTAATTATTTATAATAAAAAAATAAAGAACCAAGTTTTTCAACCATTTATAATAAAAGGATAATGTCACTGTTCAAAAAATAATAATAAATAGATAAATGATCTGGTTTTTATTCAAGTGATGTGTACAGAGGTAATACTTCATATAGAATATAGAGGGAATGGTTATGGTTACCATTGATTTTGTTTAACTTTTTAAAGTTATTAAATTTTTATTTTAATTTAATTATTAAAAACAGTTAATTAATGCACTTGGACTTTATGGTTCAGTGGTGTCAGATCACGTATAAGTGCATTCCTCCATTCCAAGATAACGGTTCAAATCCGACCCCTTGCGAATTTGTTTAAAAAAAATAATTAATATTTAATAAAATGATTAATATTTATTACTTAATATATTAAAATTAATTTGTAAATATTTTTTTATACTAACTTCTTAGTGTTCAATAATTATATTTGACCCTAACTAATTCAGAATAGAATTGTATCAGATCTTATAAAAAGATAAACTCTCTTAGTACTTATTTTTTCATTCACAAAATTTGAATTCGATACATTGTTTAAAAAAAATCAAATTTTTTTCACTTAAACCAATAAATTATTGGTAATTTCTAAATATTTTTTTATATCAAATAATTAGTTGTTTAGTATAACTAAGATTTAAATACCATTTTAATTCAAAATTAAGTTTTTTTGTTAGAGAGGATAAATTTAATTAAATTTTTATTAGTATTTATAAACATGTATTTTTAAATATCATAATTCATTATTTTATAAAATTATAAAATAAAAAAAATTATAAATAAAATTGTTGATCTTATCAATAATCCATAACCTCATCCCTATATATAAGTTGGTCTAAAATTTTTTAAAATATTAATTTAAGTCGGCCTCCACGGGAACCAGCTATTCCCAATACAAGAGAACCAAGCGGCCGAACGAAAAAAGTACTGCCGATTACGTGTTGATTTGAATGAAAAGAATTTAATTTTTTTAAAATAAAATTTTAAATTAAAGTTTTGTAAGTGGAGAATAAGTGTTGAGAGAGTTTTTTTTTTAATAAAATCTAATATAACTTGATTTCAGATTAATCAAAATCTAATGTGATTATTATATACCGAAAATTAATATAAAAAATAAATAAATAAAAACAAAAATGTCCCACTCCTTGCACGCCAATTGACGTTGATGCCATCTGCTGTCGCCACTAGTTGTGGATGATTCGTTTTCTGTTAGGCAGTCTCCACCAACTACAAAACGAATGGCCTTTCTCCAATTAAAAGCACAATCCGGCTCGATCAGAAGGACTTTATACTCGATGGGTTCAGACATGGTTAGATCCGTTTTAGGGGGCGAAGTGGCGGGGTCTAAAAGCAAATGGCAAATCCTGCCGCCGTATATTGTTAGGCAAGTAACTTAACTAATTATGGTGATACGTTGAAAATATTAAAATTATAGAAATTTATAATTTTTTAAAATAAATAATTAATTATGATATTTAAAAATATTATAATATATTAATTTTAATTCTTAAAAAATAAATATATAAATTATTTTATTATGTATTTACTATCAATTAATAATTATAATTATTAATTATTTTTAATAATTAAATTAAACAAAATCAGTGTTTAAAAATTATTTAAAACTGTATAACCTATTCTGTGGCAATAACCATGTTCTAACTTGGGATTTGTGATTAATTATACGGTTTGTCTATTTAGGGCAAAAAGTAAGAAGTGATAATTGGATGGACACAATTATGACTATTAAAATCGTAAAATATTATTTTTAAAAATATTAATTTTATTTAATTGATTTAATAATAATAATTAATAATTATAATTATTGTCTATTTAGGGCAAAAAGTAAGAAGTGATAATTGGATGGACACAATTATGACTATTAAAATTGTAAAATATTATTTTTAAAAATATTAATTTTATTTAATTGATTTAATAATAATAATTAATAATTATAATTATTAATTATTAATTAATAGAATTGATAATATTTATTAATTAATAAATTAATATTTTTAAATACTATATAAAGAAAACTAAAATTTTCATAGTTTAATAATATTGATAATAGTAATAATCACACCTAATTGGGTAAATATTGTACTTTTTATCTTCAAAAAAATTGAAATTTACTTTTGTTTTAAACATAAATGTCTTATGTCAATTTTTTATTAAATTATTTTGAATTATAATTCAAAATTTGTCCCGTCAATTGAATAGTTCATTTTTATTAATATAAGAGGCGATCTTTATTACTAATGAAGACTTCTTATAGGACATCCAACAGGCAAATTTTATTTCTTTATTCATGCTAACTCAAATTTATTGTTGTTTTTTGCACCTGGGCCTAGAGGCTCCACTGGCATTAGCCAGCTTGTTAGGTGCATTTCCCCTTCCCTTGGGCGGGTTTTAAACTCACCCCGTGTCAAAATGTTCAAAAAAAAAAATTTATTGTTGTTTTTTAATTTTTTTTATATATTAAGATTTTGAAAAAAAAATTATATATTTATTTATATCATCTTTAATAAAAATATGAAAATTTTTATAATATAATAAATAATTAAAAGTAACATATAACAAATACAATTAAAGATGAAAAAATACATATCTTCTTTAAAAATTAATTTTAGATAAAAGGTCCAATTAAGATTTTTTGTCTTGTGCCAAATATTTTTTTTATCTTAATTACATAATGAAAAGTAATTATCTCTCATCTCTTATGACATCCTACTCATATATCATGCGGGTCAAATTTAAAATTTTTTATTTTTAATAAAAAAATGATAATTAAACACTTCAATGATTTTAAGTTTGATATTTTGTACAATATAATTTGATATTAAAAAACTG
>BPVZ01000003.1:3481686-3497996 GCA_020521535.1 Rubroshorea leprosula | reverse complement strand
TTTTCTTTTTTTTTTTTAAGTTTATTGAAACCCAACTTTACTTATATAAGTAAACAACAAGGACTGGCTGGCTCATGAAGTAGAATTGATTTTGTAAATATAATGTGAAAATTGTTTTCTATTTTATAATTTAGATTATTCTAGATAGTAAAATATGAGATATAAGTCGAAAAAGAGCCTTTTTATATCAAGCTTCTATCTCTTATTTAATAATAAATATTATATAATCTTATATAATCTAAATTGTTTAACACTTCTTTTATGTGAAAAATAGAGATAAAAAATGAAAAATCACTACCAGCCTGCTTGAACTTGAAAGTTGAAACTGATAAAGAAACTTTAGAGATTTGAAAGATGTTTGAATCCATGCTTGCTTGAACTCACAAACATGGTCATAACTCATACAAACAGAAAAAACCTGAACAATTTGAAACGAAAACCAGAACAATTGATTTCAAATAAAGTGGAGTTGGCATTTTAATGATCCTAAATTCTGTTTAATTTACATGATTCTTAAGTGCTAAATCCCATCCAAAGTAAAACAATAACTCTAAGAACATAAAATTTAAGTAGTAAGGGGGGTATGGTCCGTAACTCCGTTCCACATCTGCTTAATACATGTTACAAGTGAAACACCATGGGTGCAAGTCTGGCATTTTATCGTAAGCAAAGATGCTCGATGGCTCCATCTTTAAGAGGTTTGGTTCTTGGAAGCAACTTGATTTCATAAAGCTTCGGCCATAGCTTTCCAGTCACTACAAAATCAAACAGGGGGTTTAGTAAGATGCGTACGGCATACAGAAAACAATCTCTCATTAGCATAGGAAAGGCTGCACACAACAAAACATAAGAAATTGATAATGTTTTTGAAGGCACATCAAATTCCGTTGGAGCTTACCAAAAATGCGCTTCTTGTCATCATCCCATGCTATGCCATTCAAAACATCAATACCCTAGAACATGGTGAAATTTTGAAATACATGGATTAGGTTAGGAAGCTAGAAATAACAAACCTTCAACAACATACTTATTTTCTCAGGGAAAAAAAAAAGGAAGGAAAAAACCAAAAACAAAACACACACACATAGAGAGAGTCACACATGAAATACACACGTTTGTGTTTGGATTTAGATGCTTACATTGTAACCAGCAGCAATTAGTCCTTCACTGTAAAAGAATAAAGAAAAATATTTAGTTCGTACGATTAAGGGCCTGTTTGGTGGAGCTTCTTGGAGCTTTTACATTTTTTAGTATTGTTTATGAGTCATAAGTTTAAATTTTTATTGGAGGGAAAATTTAAAAGTTGTTTTTAAAAATAATAAAAGTGAGTAAAAAGGGAGTTTATAAAAAGTAAAAGTTTAAAACTTTTTAAAATTCACTGTTTAAGGTCTTTTAAGGTTAAAAAAAAGTTAAAACATGTAAGTTTTTAAGAGAAAAATTTAAATGTATGAACATAAATAATGTCAAAAAGCTGAAGCACTTACAAGCTTCACCAAACATGCTCTAAGTTGGGGACATATATTAGATAAAATGAGAGGCAGAACCAGCCTAGTAGCCTAATGGTTCATAGCCCAAGCCTAAGAGCTTGGTACCCTTGAGTTGCCCAGTTCAAGTTCAACTCATACCTGCTACTTGTAATTCTACTCCTTTTTCAAGAAGAAGATAGAAAAAAGGAGAGAGAGAGAGAAAGAGAGAGAGAGAGAAGCACAACCTTAGTTTCTGAAGGAGAACCCAGCCCAGCACATAACCATCTCCAGGAGAGACTCTAACAATGCAATCAGTCTATAGGGAGACATAGGTGCACTTCAGATAGTTATTTAAATCCAGCAGTAATCTTTCAAGTAACAAATTACTTTCCAGATATGTGATATAAAGGAAATGAAACTGTTTCAAGTATTAGACAGGGGGTAGGCCTTGGAAGGTAAGCTCAGCATGTAAATGTCAGGAAAGAACAGCCTCCCTTATACAATGGCTGTTCTTTTGAGATTATTATTTGAAAGAGGTTTGACATCTGCTGTCATGATCATAACCAATATATATAAAAGAACAGGCTAAATCTCTTATTGAGCAACTTCAGTCTGTTTCCACACCATAATGATGAACAACATCCATCAAAAGGAGAATACCAAAAGTTTTGAAAATCGTAAAAACATAACAAGATATACCTGCCAAATGTTTGCCCAAACTTCACCGTTTATGTACTCCAATTCATTGAGGAAGCGTACATCATGACCATTGTATCTGACAATGTGTTTCCCTATGACTGCATTGAGGAACAGAATAATTTCAACAATATTGTAAACAGAGGTGTTCATGGGAAATCTAACTTAAAATCAGAGTAAAAACTATCACCGGATTTAAGGAGACAAAATAGTTACAGAAGAGAAGTTGAAGAAAAGAGAGGTTTTAATATTTTACACTTGACTGTTGAAGCTTGTACCTACCAGTTGAGATGAAGCACTGATAATTTTAGGAATTGACAATTTGAAAACAAGTGAAAAAATGAAAATCAAATTATCAGGTAGAAAGAAAATAGTAGGTACACGGTTGAAACCTTTCAATGTTTCAGGGTCAATCTGATAGAGTGTTGAAGTCCCATCACTTCCATACAAGATTTTTCCATCAGTTGCCAGTCCCCAACCATCTTTCATCTGATGAGTGAATGCATTGAACTACACAAAGTATAGTAGTAAAAAACCATTACTGATCTAAAGTTAAAACCATATGCTCTAATAATTTTATAACAGAATAATGATGGAATGCCAATAGTCTGGACTCAGTTAAATAGAATAGTTATTATAGTCCCTATTCAATATACCATGGGGATCTAGAAATCCCTAAACAAGTCTGAGGAATTTTGAGGAGTCATTACAAACACATATTTATACCATGCATCTGATCATATCAGTTAACTGCCCTGTACATATGTTGTTAAACAAGGAAATATGAACAAAAAAGTTAAAAGTTGAATAAGACAGGTGTTCAGCCCTGACATATATATATATATATATATATATATTTGTGGCCAGATTCAGCCTTGACATCAAGATAGAAGTAAATAGAAATACATCCAAATCCATCGGTAAAGCAAATCATAGAATTCTATGTGTTGGGATGCTCAAAGCAAGCTCTACTGAAATCATGAAAATATACAAGGGAAAACAGTGGAAGAACAAACTTTGTGCAAATTATTTCTTTCATATGTGAAACCGATTTTCTTCAACCAAGTCACTTGGAACAACCTACAAAAGAAAATAAACTATAACATTAGTATGTTTATCTTTCAGGGCCCACATTGCTTCACATCTGATATCAGAAAATGAAAAAACTGCATCAATAAATACCACAGGAATGAGAAAGAGAAACCAACACCAGATTGGGAGAACAGGTATCAATTGAAGGCCTATACAAGCATACTGTGTACCAAGAAATCAACTTTAATTACTTTAAATTTTCAGAAATATTCAACGTAAGTTTGCAAGTGTTGACATATGTTGCCGTACAATATTGTGGATTACAAGAATTAAACAGGACAAAAAATGACGAAGAGAATGAAGAGCTCTTTTTTGTGTCTGCACTAGAACCAAAATGCATATATTTCCCTTAACTAACCTTTCACCAAGGAGAGTTAAACCCTCCCCAAAATATGAACGACTCATTTTTTGAACATCCTCAACCTGTACATGCCAAAATAAAAGAAAAGAATAAATGAGAAGAATAAAGTTGGAAAATATGATTTTTGTAATTAATAACCAAAGTATAATGAACTGACTTGTTGAAACTAATCACACTGATATCTCAATCAATCATCAGTTAACAGAAACAAAGCCAATGAACCAACCAATCGGGCAAAATAGCTATTTAGTTGACTCAAATCAATTTCTCTACCTTTACTGCATCCATTAATAAATCTCCTTGTAAATAAGTTTACTTCCAATGTATTATGATTAAAAATTACATTAGATCAATCATACTCGTATGAGAGAATTTGAGTGATACTTGAATAAGCATAAAAAAAACTCATGTAAAATCCAAACAAGAGTGATTTATACCTTTCCGGTTTGAAGAGCTACTTTCCGGATTGATGACTGAAAGCAGAAGAGCAAAATAGCAAGTTAAGCAATGAAATACATAAAATTTACAAGGACAGAATGCAACACAATACAGCCTACTATTGAAACAGCAAATTTTTGTGACAGCAATTGCTATCATATACACCTATTACATTGTTATGAAATCTGAAAATGTCTCCAAACTTGCATCTCAAAACCCACATTGTAAAATATTCCCAAATAGATATGGAACAGATAGCATCAGTAATAAACAGGTTCAACTAAAGCAGCACTAGCATTTATACGGAAAATGATTGGGAAAGAACTCTTGCATACTAGGACCATTCACTCATTTAATAACATGAGGAAGTTATGAAGAGATGCTATGCAAAAAAAAATTGTCCGCATATCAGTGTTAGTACCCTATTTATACTGATCATTATACTGTACTACTTTGAAAGGGATGAAAGAGAAATAAAATAAAATAAAATAAAATAAAATAAAAAACAGAAACATTCAATGTAGCATTAACAGTCAGTCAAGTAAGGAGAGAAGGCAAACTCACACGCCCGTAAAGCCCAGTTGACTCAAAAAGGGTGTCATTTCCTGCATATAGAAGCCCCTGAAGGTAAACAATATATCCATCATTTAACAACCCCATATTGAAATTTATAATTTCAGAATAATTTTGAAATAAAAACAATTCCTATAGACCTAAAAATGCACTGAAAAAACAAGATTTTAAGTTTAACTGAAATTAGAGACAAGAACCAAATTGCTACTAATCCGAGTGAATTACAGACGGAATGTAAGGGAAGTTACCTCGGTGAAGGCGGCGGAATCATGAGGAAACTCATTGACTATTTGAAAGCCGTAAACTTTAGCCGAGCGATCGGCATATGCGAAGTTGCTCCACAAGCTCGACGGAACGCCGAAAAGGAAGACAATACAGAGAAACATAACGACTGGGACCAACACTGCGAGCTTTCTACGATCGAAGTGAGGAACCGGTGAAGATAGCGTTGGCATATTAGGCTTAAAGGTGGATCCTTTACAAATAGGATTCTAGACGATGATGAATTTGCCCATGAGCAGTGCTAGCTAGAAGCACCCACTCGCTCCTTGCACTCGACAATGGATACCCGAGATCTGCTGAAGCCACATCAGCCTTGCTTTTAGGTAAACAACCGGCAACTCACATGGTGGGGGGTATCTTAAAGTTGATAAAATTGCGTCTTTTTAAAGTTTTCGATCCAGATTAGTTTTGAATGGAGGTGAAGCTTTCTTTCAGATAAGGTAGAGTGATTCAAATTTCTTTTTTAGGTTTTTGATGTTGGTTGCAACCATTCCTTTTTGTCCATTATACCACCTTATATTATATGCCACTTAAATTTAATATTTTTTACTTTTAATTAAAAAAATTTTAATTAAAAAAATTATTACTGAATAAGTGGTTCGAATTATTCTATTTTAAATTAATTAAAATTTAATTACTGATCAATGAGATGTTAGTAAAATAAAAATAAAAAATATATTTTTCTTGAGTTTTGGCGAAGGAGCCAATGACAAGTGCAAGAGCGAGTGAACTCTTGCCCCAATTTTTTAATTTCCTTTAACCAATGGCAAGTGTAATGGTTTAATTGGGTAAAGGAAAGGCACTTCGGTCTTTAAGTCCAGTGACGTCATATTATGTATAAGGTTCAGTGACGTCATATTATGTATAAGTGCATTCCTTCACTCCAGGGCAATGATTTGAATTTGACCATTTACGAATTTGTTCAAAAAAAAAAAAATGGTTAAAGGAAGGGGAAAATGTTAAGTCCTCAAACTCATTCTATTTTTCAATTAAGTTTTTAAACTTTTATTAATGTAAATATATTCTTAAACTTAGCAATTTAAGTAATTTAACCATTTTATTTATGGCAAACTTAACACATGTTTATGCCTTACTCACGTGGATAAAATATTAATATGTCATTATTTATATGAAGAGTATTAACTTTGCTCAAGCGAACAAAACACAAACAAACATTAAATTTATTGTAAAAAAAAAAAAGATTAAATTGCTCAATTGTAAAATTTAGGAGTTTATTTATTTATTTATTTTTGAACAGGTTACCAATATGGGGGAGGGTGGATTCGAACCCCAACTCTCGAGTTGGGGGATACACCTTACAAACCGGCTTAAGACCGTTGGGCCATAAGGCCCATGTAATTTAGGAGTTTATTTACTTCAATAAAAATTTAAAAACTTAATTGAAAACATAGGGTTTTGCCTTTAAAGAACCTTCCCCATGGCTTCAGCATGTCTTAGGTGTTCGTCAACAAGTGCAAAAGTAGTGCTAAAGCAATGTTACTAGCATTATTCATTATTGCATTGGGAGATATTTGAGGGGTTTTTTTTTTTTTTTTGTATCTGCTACCAAAATGTTCTTAAGTTACTTTTTACACCATTTGAGACTAATTTTTCCCAAATGTATTTCCACATCAATTTGATACATTTAAAAAAATTAATTTTTTTTGAGTACTAACTCCAAAACTTAAATTGTTAATTTAGTTATAAGATGACACTTGCTTATGAATGTAGCAGGATTTTTAAATTTATGAAAGAAAAATTTATGTTGTCAGGTAAGTGTTTTTTAAGCTTTACCAAACACTTTCATTGAGGTGGTTAGTAAAACTTAAAAAGCACTTGTTTAAAAGCATTATTCTCTCTCACAAATTTAAAATTTTGTTGACTAAAAACACTTAAAATTAGCTTTTCAAGTAGGTTTTAAATAAGTTTTGTAAAAGCTACTTATCCAAGATAAATACAACAATATTAAATACTATAAGAAATCTTATTTAAGTGATGATTATTTAGGGAAGATTTATCAATAAATTATTACATTTTTACTTTATTGAATAAAAAAACTAAGTATACTAAATTAAACCAAATAAATATGATTGTAAGATTACAATACTACATCAACTTTTAAAGAAAAATTAAAACAAAGAAACTTCAACTAACTCAAGGTATTTTGATTACTTGTTTCAATCTAATTTAATTGTCTAATTTTATCTTTTTATTAAAATAATTAGGTTTTATTTTTTTTATTTTTACCCATACTTACACTCCCTTTGCCTAGAATAATAGATATTTTTTCATTTTATCTTTATATTAAATATTTGAGGACAAATTTTATTTTTACCTATTTTACCCTTAAAAAAATAAAAATAAAATACTATTTTATTAGATAATCATAATGTTAGAATAAGAAAAAAATATATATATCTGTTTTCTTTTAAATAGAAAAAAAACTAACTATTATTTTGGGACAAATTCTATATCAAAAAAAAATTTATTATTCTAGGACAGATGAAGTAGTAATTAAATGAAAAAATTCCTAATGTATTTCTATCTCTTTTAAGATAAGAGTAAAATTGAAATAAGTTAAATGCTAATATTGTTCCCTCAATTTTATTGAATTGCACTTTTTTGGTCCTTAAACTATTTTTTGCACTTTTTTTATCTCTTAACTCTAACAACTACACAATTTTGGTCTTCCGTCAATTTAAGCCGTTAATTCCATCCACGTGGCATTTTTTATATTTTTTTTATGACATAGATAACCCAATTGGGAAAAAACGATGACATGGATCATCCAACTAGAAAAAATGATGACATGGAGATAAATTTTTATATTTTTAATAAAAAAAAAAAAACAAAAACCTCTCGACCTATCTTCTTCCCCCTCTTTCTTTCTCCTCTTGCTACTACCTCCTCTGCTGACCGAACCCAGCCAAGCTAGGATCCACCAAACCTTCTCCCCCTTCTTTCTCTTCTTCCCCCTCTTGCTTTCTCAAAACCAAATCAAAACCTTGAAAATTCATACTACTTCAATCCAGCTTAATGATCATATACTCAAAAGAAAAATAGCCAAACCAAAACATACAAACAAAATTTTGTACTATTCATAATACTAAATTACCATCCCACAACCACAATATTTGAAACAAAAATCCACCAAACAAAAGAGTTCAATATAGGCATAGAAATTGCTAGAGTTACTAAACGAAAAAAATCTATAAATATGGGTTTGAAAACCTAGAAATTCAAGTTCCTTAAACCCATGTTGCTAGGTTCCACGGAACCCAAAACTGGGTTTGTTTAACCCAAATCGTTGGGTTTCGCGGAACTTGAATTTGGGTTCAAACGAACCCAAATTGCTAGGTTCCACGGAACCCAGTGTTCTGGGTTCAAATGAACCCAGTAGCCAGAGGAGGAAGAAAAAAAGAGGGGGAAGAAGGTTTGGTGGGTCACAGTAGGAGGAGGAAGAAAGAGAAAGCAAGAGGGGGGTCACAGTAGGAGGAGGAAGAAAGAGAAAGCAAGAGGGGGAAGAAGAGAAAGAGGGGGGAGGATCCTAGCTTGGCTAGGTTCGGTCAGTAGAGGAGGCAATAGCGGGAGGAGGAAGAAAGAGAAAGAAAGAGGGGGAAGAAACTAGGTGGAGAGGTTTTTTATTTTTTTATTAAAAATAGAAAGATTTATTTACGTGTGATTTTATTTATCCATATCATCATTTTTTCAAGTTGGACAATCCATGTCATCATTTTTTTCCAATTAGATTATACTTGTCAACAAAAAAATATAAAAAAATGCCACATAGACAGAGTTAACAACTTAAACTGACGGAAAGACCAAAATTGTGTAGTTATTAGAGTTAAGGGATCAAAAAAATACAAAAAATAATTTAAGGACCAAAAAAGTACAACTCAATAAAGTTGAGGGACCAAAATTAATATTTAACCATTGAAATACTAGCTTAAAGTTGGACAATTAAATTAGATTTATTAGTTGAAATATTTCGTTGTTTTACTTTAATGTTTTGGTATTTTAGTCTAATCGGATGAGGATATTACTTTCCTTACTTTTTCCTCCCCTCCACTTTGTATCCCTCAGACAAAACAAAGAGTAAGAGATTAGTTAACTAGTGAAGGCTTAGGCTTTGAAACAAAGAGTAAGAGATTAGTTAACTACTGAAGGCTTAGGCTTTGTTTAGGGAGTGTTTGATACAATAGTATAAACCTAGCAAATAGCAAAAATGTATAATTTGACAAATAAAAATCTTTAAAATATTTAACAACAGTAACTATCAATTATTGGATCAGATATAATCACTAGTTGCTAATTTTAAACTACTATATCAATGGTTTTTTTTTTTTTTCAGCTTTTAAAATTTTAAAAACCTTAAAATAAAATTAATAAGTTTGATAAATTAATTAAAATTTTGAATTTTGAGTATTAGTTTTAAAATTTTATACTTAATAGCTTGACTATTTTAATTTTAATTTTTATTTGTTAATTTAAATTATTTAAACTTTTTAAAAACTAATAAAATTTGAAATCATACTAATTGAAGCTTTAGGTTATGTTTGAGGTTGTGATCTCACAATGCTATTGCATACCACCCTATTAAAAGTGTTAATTTATTATAATAATATTAATTTTAATTAATGTTAAATTTATTAATCAAATTGATATATAACACTTCTTTTAAAAATAATTATCAAATTGATAAAATAAATTTTATAATAGTAAAATACTAAAAAATCATAGTCACAAAGCACTCCACAACACTTCTAAATGAGGACTTAGTTGACTAAAATCCTAAATTTTACCTTCATATCACTTCATGCACCTACCTTCCTAGAATTCTTCTTTCAAGGAGTGGGAAATCAAATAGAGAACAAGAAAAACTTGTGAAGTCTCAATGAAGAAAAGTTTTAGGTGAAAATGTAAAAAGAATTTTTATATTGAGAGTTTTTTTTTTTCCTTGATACATTGAAGAAATTAATTATTTAGTAGTACAATACCTTGAACTCTTAACATTGTCTTTAACTCCAAAATAAAAATTTTAAATTAGTGAGTGTCAAATGGAATATATTCTTGTTGGTATATTAAGAGTTATTATGAAGGGTAAAATTGAACAAAAATTTAAGGGTGCAAGTTGAATGGATACCCAACTTCAAGTTCAGTGAGAAAGCCTTAAAACCCAGGCGGGCGCGGCAAGGGCGGAATGTAGAAGTTTAAATGATATACACCAACGGTCGGCTGATTGGAACCTTCCAGACTTGTTTAATTAACCGAACATTCCGGGATTCCCATTTACATAAAAAGTCCAAAATTAAAAGAGATTGATATTTTACAATGGATGGTGATAAATGAGTAATTTTTTTATTATTTTTATATATTATTATTTTTTATTAACTATATAAAATTTATATAAAAAATTATCAACAAATTTAAATAATTTAGTGATTATTTTTTTATTAAAAATAAAAAATTTTGAATTAGATGTGAGATAATTATTTCTCATTGTGTAACTAAAATAAAAAAAATTATATAAAAAATTAATTATTTAAATAATACATACATAAAATTATAAAAAAATAATATAAAAAATTATACATAAATCATTTCTTTTTGACAATTCAGATATGTTGAAAAATTATAGTTGGTTTTATAAATTTATTAAAATAATTTTAATAAAATAATATAAAAAATAATTTTATTAAAAGTATGTTACAATTTTTAATATAAAAACACTTCTCTTTCAAGTGAAAATCCAGTTGAGATGAAATTTCCCCCCAAAAACGTGTTCGTTTCAAAGAATAATCCATCTTCCTCATAAATATTTCCGAATGGAAGCTACTAGATTCTCTCACTTTCGTATAAATACCTTCGAATCCGCTCTCTCTTCTCAGATTGATCTCACCGTATAGCCGAATATCAGAGACCTTTATCGCTTCCATCTTCGTTGCGGTTTTCTTTTTGCTTGTGTGATCGGTAATGGCGGATGTGCAGATGGCTGATGCAGAGACCTTCGCCTTTCAGGCGGAGATCAACCAGCTCCTCAGTTTGATCATCAATACCTTCTACAGCAACAAGGAGATCTTCCTTCGCGAGCTCATCAGCAACGCCTCTGATGTAAGTGGAATCGAATCCGTCTATCTTTGTTTTGATTCTCTTGAAAATTCTACTGGATAATCTTAGCGTTCGCTGTTCTTGCTCCTTTTTTAATTTCTTTTGGTTTAGTGAATAATCTGTACGAAATTCTCATTCTCACAAAAAACTGTTTAATATATGTTCTTTTTGACTTTGGAATCATGCTGTTAGAATCGTTTGTATAAGTCATGTCCATCGGATCAAAACCGAATAGTAGTTCCAATCGTATGATATTTACCAGAATCGGCTTTCTTTTTGGAGATTATTTTGATTACGCGAGTGAATATGTTTAATGTTGTGTTGTGTTCAAGATTATTGACTGTGCTGTTGGCACTGATATAGGATGGGGTGTGTGGTTTTGCGTAGTATGGGTTAGATTTTTGGGTGTTGAACCAGAGATTTGATGGTTTTTGATTGTGGTTGTTGGTGTAGGCATTGGACAAAGTCCGTTTTGAGAGCTTGACTGATAAGAGCAAGCTAGATGCTCAACCAGAACTCTTTATCAGGCTCGTTCCTGACAAGGTTAACAAGACTCTCTCCATCATTGACAGTGGAATTGGCATGACCAAAGCAGGTTTAGTCTAGTTTTGAAATTATTTTATATGTTTAATTGACCCAGTATGTGGTTGTAGATTGGTATAAAATTGTTGTGCCTTTGCTTACTTTGTTTTGCTTTTTCATTTTTCCATGCAGATTTGGTGAACAACTTGGGTACAATTGCAAGGTCTGGAACCAAGGAATTTATGGAGGCATTGCAAGCTGGAGCTGATGTGAGCATGATTGGTCAATTTGGTGTTGGTTTCTACTCTGCCTACCTTGTTGCCGACAAGGTTATTGTGACCACAAAGCACAATGACGATGAGCAGTACATTTGGGAATCTCAAGCTGGTGGTTCCTTCACTGTTACTAGGGATGTTGATGGAGAGCAGCTTGGCAGGGGTACAAAGATTACTCTTTTCCTCAAAGAGGATCAGGTAGTTAAATCAGTCTGATCATTTTGTTTTGTTAGATTATTAAGTCTTATGTTTTGATTTGTTGCTAATTACTGTGCTAAAGTTTCTTTATGCAGCTTGAGTACTTGGAAGAGAGGAGGATAAAGGACCTTGTGAAGAAGCACTCTGAGTTCATTAGCTACCCAATCTATCTGTGGACTGAGAAGACAACTGAGAAGGAGATCAGTGATGATGAAGATGACGAGCCGAAGAAAGATGAGGAAGGGGCTGTTGAGGAAGTTGATGAGGAGAAGGAAACAAAATCCAAGAAGAAGAAGATTAAGGAGGTGTCTCACGAGTGGCAACTCATTAACAAACAGAAGCCCATCTGGTTGCGCAAGCCAGAGGAGATCACCAAGGAGGAATATGCCTCATTTTACAAGAGTTTGACAAATGACTGGGAGGACCACCTTGCTGTCAAACACTTCTCTGTTGAGGGTCAGCTTGAGTTTAAGGCTATTCTCTTTGTCCCAAAGAGGGCTCCATTTGATCTGTTTGACACCAGGAAGAAGCTGAACAACATCAAGCTCTATGTCAGGAGAGTGTTCATCATGGATAATTGCGAAGAACTCATTCCTGAGTACCTTGGATTTGTCAAGGGCGTTGTTGATTCTGATGACTTGCCACTCAACATCTCTCGTGAAATGCTGCAGCAAAACAAGATTCTGAAGGTGATCAGGAAAAACCTTGTGAAGAAGTGTATTGAGATGTTCAATGAGATTGCTGAGAACAAGGAGGACTATAACAAATTTTACGAGGCTTTCTCAAAGAACTTGAAGTTGGGTATCCATGAAGACAGTCAGAACAGGGCTAAGTTGGCTGACCTGCTCCGCTACCACTCAACCAAGAGTGGTGATGAGATGACAAGCCTAAAGGACTATGTCACCAGGATGAAGGAGGGCCAGAAGGATATCTACTATATTACTGGTGAGAGCAAGAAGGCAGTGGAGAACTCACCCTTCCTGGAGCGATTGAAGAAGAAGGGCTATGAAGTCCTCTTCATGGTTGATGCAATTGATGAGTATGCAGTTGGGCAATTGAAGGAGTACGATGGTAAGAAGCTGGTAGCTGCTACTAAGGAGGGATTGAAACTTGATGATGAAAGTGAGGAAGAGAAGAAGAAAAAGGAGGAGAAGAAAAAGTCTTTTGAGAACCTCTGCAAGACAATTAAGGACATCCTGGGAGACAAGGTGGAGAAGGTGGTCGTCTCTGATAGGATTGTGGACTCTCCTTGTTGCTTGGTGACTGGAGAGTATGGGTGGACTGCCAACATGGAAAGGATCATGAGGGCTCAGGCATTGAGGGATAACAGCATGAGTTCTTACATGTCGAGCAAGAAGACTATGGAGATCAACCCTGACAATGGAATTATGGAAGAGTTGAGAAAAAGGGCCGAGGCTGACAAGAATGATAAATCCGTCAAGGATCTTGTGTTGTTGCTCTTTGAGACTGCTCTCTTGACCTCTGGTTTCAGTCTTGATGATCCAAACACATTTGCTGCCAGAATCCATAGGATGCTGAAATTGGGTCTGAGCATTGACGAGGATGAAGCTGCCGGCGAAGATACTGACATGCCTGCTCTGGAGGAGGACGGTGCTGAGGAGAGCAAGATGGAGGAGGTAGATTAAGCTGCAAAAATCTGGTCTTATTAATATAGGTGTGAATACTAAGGGTCTCCGTTGAACTTGGTAATTAGCAGTTACAGGAGTCTAGTTTAAGGGAGAATCCCCGTCTAGTGTCTACCTGTTCTGGTGTCTATTTTTGGACCGATGGTGTTCATGTGTCTTTGAGTTTTGCATTTTCTCAGATCTTAAGTACAATGTAATGTTGTACTTTCCCCTCTCTGTACTGTATTGATTCAGAAAATGTCGTCAGGTTTCGTAATTTCATTGGCTTGCCAATGTCATTTTTTTGGGCCCAATGTCATTTTTTTGGGCCCTCTCCCCTAAATTTTTCTGAACAGGTTTCGTAAGCTTAACAGAGGCTCGCTTATCTATTCCCACGCCCTGCGCTTGTGGTTGAGACCCTCCGTTAATTTAAGATGTTCAAATTTTATGGACGAACATTTTCTTTTCTCC
The DNA here is from genome assembly GCA_020521535.1 of Rubroshorea leprosula. Classification (NCBI taxonomy): domain Eukaryota; kingdom Viridiplantae; phylum Streptophyta; class Magnoliopsida; order Malvales; family Dipterocarpaceae; genus Rubroshorea; species Rubroshorea leprosula. The sequence continues at coordinate 3,483,889 of BPVZ01000003.1, read as the reverse complement.
TTGTTAAAAATAAATAAATAAATAAACACAGACTCGACTTCCAAATTCCAATGAAGCATGATTCACAGTAAGATATTCCCCCTCCAACACAATATGTGAACAAGATGAATGAAGTGCTACAAGAATAATATTTTTATATAAATTTTTTATATAATTTTTATATATTATTAAATAAATAAATATATTATCAACGAGGGTTGGATTAAGTTGTAAGCGACTTGTTCTAGTTTAAACAAAATCTCGAGTTTGAGGCCTTCTGTACGCAGCAGTCCCTGTTGAAAGATTTATCCACCATTTTCAAATGCAGGACGCGAGTCGGATTTGAATTAGTCGGGGCGAAACCCCGGATACCGGGCGAGAAACCAAAAATAAATAAATAAATAAATTTAATATTATAAATTTTAAATAAATAAAAAAATTAATTAAAATGAACATTGCAATTTCATTAAGCAGTGTTGGATGCTGAAGGCAGACGAGTCACCTACATGCCGGACTGCTATTAATTTGAATGTTCGATTCTCCTTACGAATCTATCGGCTACCTTAAGTGACTATTAGCAACAGGAGGGTTTTAAATTTAAAAGCCGTTGTTGAAGAATAACTGAGGTATTTGAAATCTATTCAAACGTCTTTATCATTGGAAGCTACAATATCAACTGGCTCCCAACAATCAATCCAAACGCTCCTTTAATCAGCTTTTCTTCCTCTAAAGCCACTTCCTGTTTTACCAGAAGCAGTTCTTGGTCCCTGCAATATAAGGTACTTCTAACTTGTGTCCTTAATAACCCGTGTGCTTAAAACACAGGTTATTAACATCTTCTTAGTATTAATTATCATTAAAAAAATAAAATTTAACATTTATTTAATTAACCATCCAATTAAAATAATACATATAACATTAATGATAAAATTAAAATTAATGCCAAACCCCCTATTTGCACCCTCCATTTATTTTTTTTTCGCGATCAACACCTTCCAGAATTTTTCCTCCCTATTCACACCCTCAATTTTTTAAAACTCGTAAAAAACCCAACATGTTAACGCGCCGTCATGGTACCATTACAAAATGCACTACGTGGCATCCAAAAAATTGACGTGGCCACTCTGTGCCGTTAGTAATCCAATGTGGATGCCTTTTCTTGATGATATGGCTTGACATGACATAATTTTTATGTGAAAATTTCCTAACAAAAAAATAAAAAAAAATAAAAAAAAGAACAGGAGCTCTAGTTCCTTGTGAGGAACCCAGAGGAACCCATGAGGAACCTAGAGTTGGGTTCCTTTGGAGGAACCCAGCTTAGGTTCCTCATGGGTTCCTCGTCGTGAGGAACCCAGAGGTCCATTTTTTTTTTTTTTGGGGAATTTTCACATAAAAATTATGCTATGAGCCACATCATCAAGAAAAAGCATCCACATTGGATTATTAACGGTACAAAGTGGCCACGTCATATTTTGTAACGATACCGTGACGACGCGTTAAAATATTGAGTTTTTTACGGATTTTGAAAAATTGAGCGTGTGAATAGGGAGAAAAAATTCTGGAAGGTGTTGAACGTGAAGAAAAAATAAATGGAAAGTGCAAATAGGGCATTTTGCCTAAAATTAAACCAACGATTTATTGATAGAAGTAAAAAAAACTCAATTCCCTTTAAACAATGTTTTAAACTCGAGTCTTATGAATGAAAAATAAACGCTAGGAGAACTTCCCCCTATTAGGGTTTAACGCCACTCGATTCTGGATTAATCAAAATCTAATGTGATTATCGGATACCAAGAGATTAATACCAAAATATATATATACATATTAATCATACCCTTAACTTGTACTCTAAGAGCAAGTTAAATAAATCCTTATTAATAATTAGATAAACAACAAGTGAGAAGTGAAGATAGAGGACGATTAAGCTTCCTCTAAACCATCTTAACAACTCATCATTTTTTTTGTTTGATTAGTTAAACATTGTTGTTATAGCTCCTCTTACATATCATCCAAGGAAGATAAACATGTGCTTCAATTAAAAAATAATAATAAATAAAAATAAATAAATAAATAAGGGAGAGAGAGAGAGTTAAGAGATAGTTCACTGTTGCAACATAGATAAACATGTGCTTCAATAAAAAAAAATAATAATAAATAAAAATAAATAAATAAATAAGGGAGAGAGAGAGAGTTAAGAGATAGTTCACTGTTGCAACATAGAAAT
>BPVZ01000003.1:3452135-3464418 GCA_020521535.1 Rubroshorea leprosula | reverse complement strand
AATTTAAAATCTAAAAATATAATATAATATAATTTTTGTACTCAAAATCTATAAAAAAAAATTATGAATTTAATTTGAAAATTCATACAAAAGTAAAGGCACATGTTAGACATACCTATAATAATTTATAGTAGCTATTTTATGTTAGTTATCATTTTTAGCTAATAAAAATACTCATTTTAGCAATAGTGTCATGTAATCTAATAACCATATGAATTGTTTTATTAAGTGTAAAATTCTTGTATGGCACAAATATATATATATATTTTTAATTTTTCAATAATTTCAAAATCTTCTTGTAACTATTGTTCTCAAATCGCAGAACTAATCAATGCGAAACAGTTTTTGGGAATTAAGGATTTAAAGAGAACAAGTACGGGATTCGGCGAGTAAGATTTAGGTGGTGGGCGAAGGAGGACTGGCAAGATTTGCGGAAGACAGATAAGGGAAACGATCAAGGGAGGTCAGTGTCCACGTTGGTAGATCCAGATGGCCAGGAATTGGTTATGTGGTACTGACATGGAAAGGCTGGCAGATTTCTAATAGACAGACACGAGACGTACGATATGGGTTTTAAGGTAAGGTGCTGAAAGTTACATAATCGATTAGTAAGGTAGAGAATTTCTCATGAATTTTTGCCCAATATTTTCCACATTTTCTTTCGAGATCCAAGTCTTGTTTGGAAAATTTCCTTCATTTTCTTCACTTTCTCTGTTAATTCTGGCTTTTGGAAAATGCTTTTCGGTTGTTTTAACTTTGATTTTTTTTTTTTTTCTTTTTATTATTTTAAAAATATATAAATTATTAATTAAAATAAATATTTTATATATTTTTACAATATTGAAAGACCAAAAAACTTGTAGCTATAAGCTATAACTATAGGGTAGCACTCTCAAAATAAACCCTAATCTAATCAATATCCTTCATTACGCTTGGCAAATGAGCGGATTGAGTCGGGTTTGGGTTGGTCAATTTGAGTGACGGGTTATACAGCTTGGATCATAAACGGGTAATGAATTGGAAAAGTCCAACCTTAATCCAACCCTAACAGGGTACGGGTTAACCCGCGAATTAACCTTATTTTCATTCTTTATAATTATTTTTATTAATTTTATTATATACAAATAAAATTATATATATCTAAATCTAATTAAAGTATTGAAACTCATTAACACTAAGCACTTTATCGTCTCAACCACAAACATTTAAATTTAAAAAATAAACCTTTTCTCCCTGGAAATCTTCTTTTCCTTCTAATCATCCCTTTCCGCTTTCCAATGCTTCATCAATCATCACCATGAAGGCTCTCTTCTCCTGTACTCCGCTACTCATTCCTATCTCTGTATATACTATACATCACCTTTGTCTCCTTCACTAAATACTATTTTTCCTTTGATTATCTTATTTTGGTTCAAAATATCCCTAAAAATTTTACTGCTATATATATCTCCTACCCATGCCCTATAAAATCTTCGGGCAAACTTCTAGTTAACATTCACTACAATGGTAAGTTGCAAATAGATACTCATATGAAAATTCCTCACATTCAAATCATTAGATGTCGGAACTGGCACATTGATGTTCAAATTTGGTTGCCGCATTACTTCTGTTTGGAGAAGTGCTAATTCATTTTCATATTCATTGGTGGATTTGTTGGTCGGAAGCCATGAAAGAAAACTCCTAATATTGCGCATCTTTTTTAGTCGGCAAGAATTTGGAGCTAAAAATTGAGTTAGAAATTAACACAAGTGAACCAGCGGGATGCAAGAGTATAGTATTTGATTTCATTTTTCTCTTTCCTTAACAGTATATTTGGATTGAGGGTTCCTTGATAGTATGTTTTGGTTAAAGGAAATTGAGATAAAATGAATTTGATCCTTTCATTTGCCTCTTCTCTCTTTTTCCCTTATTTAGATAAATATATAAATTACAAATATATATATATATATATATCAGTCCTCTTTTTTTTTTTTTTTTTTGGAACAATGGAAAATTTTTTCAGGGAAAAGAAAAAAGGACTTAGGATTAGAATCTAAGTTTTGGCAGTTCTAAGTACGTCCTGCAATGAGGGGTTCAAAGTGCTGGACATATATATATCAGTCCTTAATTCTTAGCCAAACTAAAAAATGTATTACCTGAAAACAAATGGAGTGCTTATATATACAAAGAAAGATGGGAGTGCTAATATATACAGAGAAATGGAAGTCGTGTAATATACTTGTCTTCCTAAAATTTTTTTGAGACTTGTCTAAAAATTTAGTTTTTAATTAATATTTACAAAAACTAATTATTGAATTGAATTAAATCGTGCATATCAACATTTGAGATGACAACCGGAGAACACTTTTTCCCTAGATGGGAATGGAGATGGTATATACTCTTACGTGGTTAAATAATCTGGAAATTTACCGGAATCTGTCCCAAGTACTTTACCGCCAACATCTGGGAATTTCTCGTACCCAGGCAGAGGACCTACTTTTCCATTTTTATCTACATGGATAGGATACTTGAGGAGGTGGCCTTGCATTGGTGTAAAATCAGCAGCTGTGAATTTCTCCCAGTTGATTGTAGCAATCTCATTTACTGTCCTTATGCATTCTTGACTTTCTGGCACCCTGAAGTGACTATTCATTGTACCAAGATGTTCTGCCCACAGCGAATTTCTATAACCATATACCTGCAGGATGGGAAGGACTTAGTCTGTATGGGAAACAGAGTAACGTTATCAATACGGCAAGGCTCAGTTAAAAGAAATGTTTGTTGAATGTTTCATTTCAAAAGCTGAAAATTTTGTTATAGGAAGAGGAGAGGGACATGGATCAAAAAGCAATTTTGAGAATGGCAAACAAGTTCATAGAAAAGAGAAGAAAAGTTGGTTCATAAAATTAGGAGTTCTGAAAAATGTGAAACAAGAAATACAAACCTGGCCACATGGATGTCTCTTTTTCCTGGCCCATGTGTGATAGGGCTGATAGGCACCCATTGCTATCTCTATGTCTTTCGTACCAGCCATGGATCTTTGGTTAATATTAGCAGATCCAATTATCACATATTCATCATCTACTATCATTGACTTGGAATGCACATAAATCATGAATCTTCCAAATCTTTGTGAATCATATACCTGAGAGAGAACATTCCAATTAAAACCAACTTCTCATTGAATTCCTTCCAAATGTAAACTAAATATCTATACGTGAGAGCAAACAAAAAGTAATTAACAATCAACCACGTAATTTACAAATCTGTAGAATTGTGCATGGCTTCTGTGATAAGCTTAAAAGAGGCTCAACTAGTTACCTTATCACCATTAATGGCCAGCTTTTCCTCATGGATGCTTTCCCTTTTACCGAGACAATAGAAATTGAGGAAATCTAGAGGATGTGAGTCCAGACGGTTCATCTCTCGTAGTTCTTTTGCAATAATAGTATACATCATTTGCATTGTCTGATACTGAAAGGCAGCAAAATAGAATAAAAACATGATGTCTTGACGCCTTTTTTCTCTAAGAATGAAGCAATATTCCCACCTTAACAGATAAGCTGAACCAACTAATGATTAGCAATTAAGCAAAATGGTATATCTTACAAGATCTAACAAGCAGTTAACTGGAGTAACAACTAAGAATAATACATAAGCTTTGTTGTCAACATTGCTTTATAGTTTTATCACAAAGAAGAAACAACAAATGAAGATTTTGACTGAAAATAATTCAGGAAGGAAACAGACACTAACTTGCCAAAAGAGAATCTCCTGCACTATTTCAGACTTTGGATCACCCTCAGGATAAATTGGAATGATGACATACACTGCAAACCTCTCATTTGCTTTAATTTTATTAGCAATCTTCAGTGCCAACTCACTTGGGATTAGATTGTCAGCACCTGGTCATACCATTAAACAGATAAACATGAAACATTCAAAAGAAACAATTATGTAGCTGAACTCTTTTACTAAAACAATATAAAGACTCTACATAGCAACAGAAGAAAACATTACTGACCTGCACCTTTATATGATGGCCATGCATAAGATGATCCAATAAAATATTGATTTTCAATATATATGTAATGTTGAGCAGATCTAATCGCCTGAACATAAGCTATTTGAATGCTTTTGTCTATTACCAGACCTTTTGAACACACAAGATTCTGCAAAGAAGAGTTCCATTAAGATTTAAAAACTACAACTTAGCTAATATTGACAGGTTTTTAAAATCTCATCAAAAGAAGTAGTTTCCTATGAAACCTGGTCATAAGCTTCATCAACATATACTGGGAATCCTTTAGCTGCTCCTGAGTCAGTGGATCTGAAAATCTGTGAAAGAAAAACAGAAATGGATCAACTGTTACAAATTGTTTTTATAAAGAAAATGAACAAAATCAAAAAATAACACGTTGCATATAATCACTAAACCAAAAACTTGCATTACATAACCTGAACATGCCAGCTTTCAGGATCATCTTCGTCAGAAACCCTTACTTTGGAGTCATCAATTGGAACTATTGTGGTACCATCAGGTGACATAGACAGGGAAGGACTTAGTATCTGTGAGATACGTTGTGTCTTAATCAAAGCATTGTCATTGTCAGCTGATTGCCTCCAATGCTGCTCAAAGCTTAAAAAAACGTCATATGCAGCTGGCCCATCAACCCTGCAGTGCAAGTCATGCCACGGTTGTCTTGGAGCCTTGATTTCTGACTGATGACAAAAGTGTAATGACTCTGTCCTTAGGTGCATAAATAAGGAAAGTTCTTTGATTATTTGCTAAATTGTCCTAACCTATGTCCTTAATTGTCTAGTTAATAGAAATAGGGCAAGCTATAATGGTACTTTTGTTTCAATAATGATATTTCTCAATGATTAGCATGCACAACAAGATCCCTCTTTTTAAATGGCTGCCAAACATGCTCAGCATGTAGTTCTGGTAAGAACAAACAACAAAAGATTCAGATTTTTCATTCTCACATATTTGCTAAATTGTCAATTAAGAAAACACAATTAAGCTTGGTTTGAGGACTGAGATCACAAAGACAGAGAAAATATGTATCTTTAGAGATTATATTTCGCCCAGTTATGACAATATCATTCAATTGAATATATTGAATTTATCTCCATTTTTTCTTAGAGCTTCCATTTTTTAAATTGAGATATTGATGAGGAACAAGAAGCGGATATGGAAGAATTATTTGAATTATTCAAATTACCTAAGATTCATAAGTAATTATTTTTATTCAAGTGTAGTTATCATTAATTTTCCTACTTTTATGGCTATATGCCCAAATCCACCTCTAAAGTTAAGTAGTAGGGACAAATCCACTCATAAAATTTTTAACTTAGATAAATCACCTTAAATTTAATGTGTGACATCATCTAATGTCAATAATGCATTAACAATGAACTTATCAACGACATAACAAATTAACAGATTGTTGATGTTAGGTGATATCACACGTTAAATTTTAGATAATTTATCAAAGTTAAAAATTTTATTGATAGATTTGTCCTTGCTTTTTGTTCAAAGGTGTATCCGTCCCTACTGACTAACTTTAGGGGTGGATTTGGATATTTTGCCAACTTTTATTAGAATTAGGTCTTTTATTTAGGGTTTTAGAAGTGTTCTATTACTTTTATTTATTAAGAGTCTAAGTCCCCCAGTTGAATTAAAAATTTTAAATTTTAAGTTATAGTTCTAATTAGAATAAAAATTCTAGTAGGCGTCTTAGTCATTTCTATATAAATAAGCTAATAATTGAATATTCAAAATTTGCACCGAGAGTTTTTTTTTTTGAAATTATGTGATGCAATATTGGTTGTGTTGTGTGACGCAACCACCCTTAGGTGTGATGCCTAAGGTTTTTACTCTCTTTAGGTATGATGGCTAAGAAATCTAGGTCTGACTTCTAGGATTTTTTATCTTTTTTGTTTTCTTTTCTTTTTCCTCCTTTCCATACTCAAAGAGCAACTTAAACCCTATTTCATTATTCATGTATACTGTCTATAGCCTACATTTATCTTCAAATAGCCCTAAATCCCTAAGCCCACCATACCAACTAACTTGTCCCGTATTAGTTGATATTAGAGCAAAAGATCCTTAAAAAAAAAAAAAAAATCTAAAGATTCTTGTTGAATTTTTTTTTCTTCCATCATGATGACAAACAGTGAATTGAATTCTAAAGTTACAAAAAAAGAATGGAAAGAAATCAAATCTGCATTTAAGCAGTGGGTTAAAAAATTGATCAACAAGGAAATTCATAAGAAGAACTTAATTAAAGAAGTGGATGGCAATGACATAAAAGAAAATTTCATGACAATAGAGTACAGCAAAGAAGTTGAAGACAAGCTGGATGATGCATTAGAAATCCAAGATGCGCTAGAAACAAAAGTGGAAATCAAAGCATGTCTTGAAAACAGCTTTAATGGTGTTGAATTAAATTCTACTTTTCAAGATGTTCAAGCTAGAAATTTCATCTTTCTAGTGGAGTTTGACACTAAACAAACCTCTTTGCTATCAAGCTTGTTGGGGCCAAAAGAACTTAAGTCATGTCAAGTTTTGCTACCACAGTTTGTGACCTCAAGAATTCTAATACTTTAACACTTCAAAACTTGAGGTCAAGTTTTCTCCAACAAGGGGAAAATGATGAGGAACAAGAAGTGGATATGGAAGAATTATTGAAGCGGATATGGAACGATTGTTTGAATTGTTTAAATTATCTAAGATTCATAAGTAATTATTTTTATTCAAGTGTAGTTATCATTAATCTCCTTACTTTTATTAGGATTAGATTTTTTATTAGGTTTCGTTTGACAATGCTAACCTATAGCTTCAGCGGTAGATTTTTTGGTCCTTTAACATCCCAAAAATATATAAAATACATTTAATATATCTAATATTTATTTTTGTTAACATTTTATATATTTTTAAAATAGTAAAAAGACAAAAACCAAAAGCTAAAGTATTGAGAAGTGTTCTCAAACTAGGCCTAAAAGTTTTAGAAGTCTTTTACTATTTTTATTTATCAAGAGTCTAAGTCCTAATTGATTTTGAAATTTTAATTTCAAGTTATAGTTCCAATTAGAATGCTAATTCTAGTAGAAGTCTTAGTAGTTTCTATATAAATATACTTATTCTTTAATTATATAGTCAAGTTAATCAAATTCAAAATTTGCAGCAACAGTTTTCTCTTAAGATTATGTGATGCAATTTTGGTTGTGCAATGCAACCACCCTTAGGTGTGATGCTTAAGACTTTTATCTTCTTTAGTTATGTTGCCTAAAATAACCTAGGTGCGATTCTTAAGATTTTTATCTTTTTTGTTACTTTCTGTTTTCCTCTTTTCCATACCCTAAAGAGCAAATTAAAGCCTATTTCACTGTTCATGCATACTGTTTATAACCTAAAATTACCATCAAAATCCGTAAATCCACAAGCCCACAAGACACCCTATCCTGTTCCGCACCAGTTACCGAATTAGAAATTGCAGAATAAGTCATGGCTTTTCAATTACCATAAAACAAACCATGACAATAGAACATGAGTTAAGCAGCAAACCAGAATCAACAGCAGTTCTTCTCCTTCATCCCTTAATATACAAGAATATATTCTATACAAGATGCTTTACTAATATTGACGCAAGATCCTAGTAATATTAACAAGAAAATGCATCATAGAAAATTTTGACAGAGATAATCATATTCTCTGGGAGAGTGCATAAAATAAATTCTAAATCTAAGATAGGAATTACTCACAGGAAGTGTACGATTACGAAAATCATCCTTAAAAACAGTGTCAAGATCACGAAATAACCGATGCTCAGGTGTATCATAACGACCATCAGAGAGATCAAAACCACCTAGGAATGCAGTTATCTTTCGATAATTGCCAACTGCTTGTGTGTCAACAAGAATACATTTTTGATGATTCGAGAACATGGTTCTAAGGACCTGTACAAAACCACCATGGAAGTAACTTCAAGGCAAACATAATGAATGCTGGCCAAACTAAACTGATCAATGAAATCCACCACATGAATATGCAGTGAAAAAGTGAATCCACAAGGTCGTTTTGCTGTGCATTCAATTAATACCGAAACATTGGTTGGGTGGTTATTCAATTCCTTTAACATCACCGTGATCATAGAACCAAAAAATAACTAATTTAATTCATGTCAAATGAGTTCATTTGATGGACAATAACAATTAATTAAATAAATAACTTACCAGTTGTTTCATAAGACTAAGCTTCTTGCTTGCACAACGAGGAGTGAGAACACAAGTAACATAAGAACCCTCAAAAAACCTTTTTGTTTCTTCATCATGCGTCTGCATCACTCCAGACTGCATCCATTGAAAATTATACATTCTAATCAGCATAATTGTAGATTTCCTTATTTATTAATGGCATACCTTTCTATTTTGGGTTCACTAGAAACCTACTATTTTTGTCTAGCACTCACTTGTAACAAACAAATTAAGATATAAAAGGAAACGTGGATTACCACTTAAACACACAAGAGCAAAAAAGTAAAACGTTTAACAAAAAATTTATATTTGAATTCTTCTCACCGTGATTCCGAATTTATCACACGAAGGTTGATCTTCCCAGATCAACAACAACACTCGAACCCCTTCTTCTGATTTGTACTTGAGCAACTGACCAAGCGTCAAATTCGCACCTCCAGGCAATGGCCTGCTCGGCTCCCTGACAAGCCTAATCTTACAAAACACTGACCAACCCGCAATGTATATCAGACGTTGCGCTTCTGCTATAGCAAAACAAATATCTTCAAAACAATTGTGCTGCAGAAAAACTCGTCGGTCTTCCTGTTCAATTTCAGGCAAGATTCCGTTAGGCACATGGGCATCCTGGTAGAGCCTTAACTCACATCCTTTCCTCAGTGGGAAATATGTGTGCCTTACCCCGGCATGTTCTGGATCGCTGGGGATGCTTTGACCATACAGAGGATTTTTATCGAATGGCGTGAATTTTATCTCAATCTTAAGAGTGCAATCCCTGTACTGCTTCCCATTTTGACGGATCAGGGGAAAATATTCGCTGATTAGCTCGCCGGTGGCGATTCTCTGAGCCGAGATCTTAACCTTACCCTTGACCTTCGCCCCATTCGTTTTCTTAACGACTTTAAGTTTGAATTCGAGGTTTTCTACGGGATGACAGAGGAAGACAAAGAACTTCTCGCCCCATTGTGGGTTTATGGCATTTTCTATGACACGCGTGCGAGCCACTGTAGCTTCGGGTACTGAGACCGTAACATATGCATTAATGGGGCGTCTCCTCACATGTTGCTGTCTTTCCTGGTCACCGTGCGACCCAACTCTCAAAGAATTGAGAAGGCGATTTAACCTAGACAAGTCGGGTAGGGCTCTAGCTTCACTGATTTCCAATTCTAGGTCGCCATGAAGTAGAATAAGTGGGTTTGCTGAATTTTCCGCCATTGCACAAACCCTAAAGTCGTAGCAGGGAGCAACGATTGAGGAACTGAACATGATTTGGCTTTTGATTACTCTGTATAGATTTTCCGATGACCTTTTGAAGTGGGATCCAACATGGAACTTTTTGAGCTGGACTACCTTTTTCTTTCAGATTAGATTCCACTACCACCCCATCCTGTCATGGTCATGGAAATAATTGACGTTGGCATTGGGCGAAGCATTTTCCAATAGAATATTCAGACAGGCCCGAGAAAGTCGAGACCACCAATATCTTCTAGAAAGATTTTTTTTTTAATGAAAAATAGTGATTTTGTTGAAAAAAAAAAAAAGAAATTAAATGCTACTGCCATTTGCTATTTATTGTTTATTAGCTGAATTTTACATTTAAAGCAAACATGCCCTTAATACTATGCTTATGATAAATTAGATAATTAAGTTTGAAAAGTCAGGTAGAATTAGAGATTAAAACAATTACTATAAAAGTAAAGATAAAGCCACTTAAATAGAAGAATTATTCTATGAAGCAGTCAAAGTTACTAAAAGTTTTATTAAAATTGCAATCTTTCAAAAAAAATTAATAATTCAATACATAACAGTCCTTATTTACCAACTGTTATTCCACCATAACCATTTCAATATGACCAGCTAGATTGACCACAAACCATTTCTCAATAAAAAAAACCACAGGAAGATTAACTTCCAAGATGCAAAATTAATTATAGAATTTTTATATTCTTTGCCTTTTGGGGCACAAGATAAATCTTATTAATTACAGTAGTTTTTTCATTAAATTTAGATAAATTTAATATAGCTGATTATAGAGTTCAATATAATCGATTCTTCACTTTGTTTATATGATAAATTTAGAGTTAAAGCCAATTGTGTCGTTCCTCTACTTTTAATTTTTCTCATATCCATCCTCCTATTAAGAATTTGTTCATTGTTATCCCCCCCACTTCCCAAACTGTAGTCAACCTCGTCCCTGCACTTCCTATTTTTTCGTTCAATGTAGCTCTCATTTAGATTGTGTTCTTCAACCATATTTTCAACGTTAAGTGCCTAATGTTAATTTTGTTTTTATTTTACTTGTATAATAAAAAATAATTATTTTTTATTTTTTATTTTATTTCACTTATATACTATATAATTTAAATTTAAAATTTTTTATTTAAAAAAATCACATTTATTTATCTAGATTGTTGGCTACGTTAATGATTAAAGTATCTGTGTATTAATATTTTTTCCGTTCAGTCTGACTAGGAGGAGACAAGCGGGGACCACATATATTTCTTTTTTCAACAGAAAACGGAAGAAAAGAGAAAAGGTCGCCTTCTTGAAATGCGCAGTTGAACATTTGCATTGTTCAATGCATCCCCTTGTCCAATACATGCTTCTTGTACACGTCTTTTCGTCAAATTCAAACACTTATATTGTCTCTATTTCATGCATGCAACAATTGAACTTTTTCCTAATCATTAGGAATTAATAATTCACAAAGGTAAATTATATTTAATACTATAAAAAAATAAAAATTAAAATATTTAAATATTTAAATATTAAAATTTTTATTATTATTTAACAATTTTAATAAATTCTTTTATACGTTAATTTATTATTAATATTTAAAAATTTTTATAAAAAATTTTAATATTTTAATTATCAAAATATTTTAATTTTTTACTATGTAAAATGTTATATAATATTAAATTTACCCTTATCGAACTTATGAAAAACTCTTAAAAAATTCAGCTGTCGTCCTTCTCTCTCCCCTCTTCTCATTTGCCAGGAGGGATCTAAGTAATTCACCTATAATTGTGGACTGAGGGTATGTTTGGATGAGCTTGTAAGAGTTTCAATTTTTTGTTATTATTTATATTTTATAAATTAAAATTTTTTTCTTTAAAATTTATATTTTTAAATTTTTAAAAAATCTCAAACAGTAAAAACTTAAAAATTTTAAATTTAAATTTTTCATAAATTTTTTTTACTTATTTTTTACTTACTTTTTACTCATTTTTTTTATTTTTAAAAATAATTTTTAAATTTTTTTTTAATAAAAATTTAAATTTACCACTTATAACAATATTTAAAAAACAAAAACTCTCGTCAACCAAACCAAATAAGCTCTAATTTTGATTGATGAAGACCTTTTAGTTATACGAAACGCTTGAAACATGCATACCTTCTTCCTTTTTTTCTTTTTTTTTTTTTTAAATAGGTAATGGAGAAACATGCGTGCCTTCTTGATATTTCGAATTAAGAGAACGAAAATGATATCTTAAGAATGTTTATCAAAAACATGACATCACATAATTTTAATAGACTCTTTTTATTAAATGAGATGAACCCATCTATGTATTTGTTCATTTGGTATATATTTGGGTTATTGCCGATATTTTTTATCTTTTGTTTTTTATTTTAAATGATAATTAATTGATGAAATATATAAGTCAACATGTATTTACTAATTTAATGATGTAGTATGACTATTTTAAGATTTCATTTTAAAAAACATGGTATGAGAATCAAAATAAAATAATATACTATTAACAATACAGAGCAAGATGTTAACTCAAATTAGATTTCAGTGATTGAGATTTTCTAATATATATCTTTAAAATGTAGATTAAATCTTATTAATTATAGTATTTATAATTAATTTTGTGTAAATTTTCATATAAGATTCAAATAAAATAAAATTTCAGTGATTGAGATTTTCTAATATATATCTTTAAAATGTAGATTAAATCTTATTAATTGTAATATTTATAATTAATTTTGTGTAAATTTTTATATAAGATTCAAATAAAATATAATATAAAATGTAAAAATA
>BPVZ01000003.1:3413503-3428159 GCA_020521535.1 Rubroshorea leprosula | reverse complement strand
ATATACCAAAAACTATAGAAACATAGCAACAAAAGTGTAAGAAACAATGAGCAACAATCATTAAAATCAACCATCATACCATAAAATAGCAAAAATAGAGTTTTACACCCCAAAATAGTAGCAAAAATGGGCAGAAATATATACTAAAAACTATAGAAATATAGCAACAAAGGTGCAGGAAACAATGAGCAGTAGTCACTAAAATTAGCTATCGAATCATAAAATAGTAGAAATAGAGTTTTATACCACAAAAATAGTAGCAAAAATGAGAAAAATATATACTACAAATTGTAAAAATATGGCAAAAAAATGTGAAATAATGTGTAGCAATCACTAAAATCAGCCACCGAACAATAAAATAAAAAAAAATAGAATTTTACACCACAAACATAGTAGCCAAAATGGGAAAATATAGACTAAAAATTGTAAAAATATAGCAAAAAATGTGAAATAATGAGCAGCAATCACTAAAATCAGTCACTAAACCATAAAATAGAAACAATAGAGTTTTACATTACAAAAATGGCAACAAAAATGAGAACAAAAATATACTAAAAATGACCAAAACATAGAAAAAAATGAACTCTATTGTTTCTATTTTATGTACATAAATTTACAACTTGCATCACAACTTGCATCACAACTTGCATCTTTAGCACAATCTTTAAAATTCAAAATTGTAGCATCAGAAGCAATTATATACTTTATTCCCTACCTAACCTGCTTAACACTTTTATCAACCAATTTCAAGTCTTCTTACATAATCAAATTCAAGATATGAGCAAAACATCTAACATGGAAATATTTCCCCTTACACAACAATGGCTTCTCAAGATTAACTTCATTTTTCAAAATTTCTTGCATATTATCATTAGTTTTTGCATTATATAATGTAATTGAAAAAATTTACGCCTCAATCCCCCACTCTTCAAGCAAGTCATACACAACTTCATATAAATTCCTAGTACTATAAAGGGGTTGGACATGCATAAAATTCAAAATCAAACTAGGCAAATTCCAACCATCATCAACATTGTGTGCAATTAGACATAGTATCCTTTTGTTACAATAGATGTCCACATGTCATAAGTCAAACATATTCTAATAGACAATTTTTTCAAACTCTTTTTAATCCTCTCTTTCTCCCTCTTATGAATTTTCAAGCAATGATTCTTCACAATATTCCTACAAATGGGTTCCACTTTTGCATTCAAATACTTCATTAATTCCCTCACAGCTTCATGCTCAACCCAAGTAAAAGGATATGTATGTTTAATAACAACCATCGCACATAACTCTTTAAAAATTTCTTGATCAATTTTTTCACCAATTTTCTAGAATTATTTTTTCATTTGAAGAGGATCTTTCTACACTTGATGAAGGCATTTTGGAACATGTCTTCTCATATTTGAAGTGCCAAGAGTTCCAATGCAAATGTATTCTTTTCCACAATATTTGCATTTACTTTTTCTCACTTCACCCTTAATCTTTAAAGTAAGTATAAGGATGAAATCTTCCCTAACAGCAGAAGTAGAAACCCATTCAATAGGCCATCACAACTTAGATTTTGCTTGCACCTCAACCTCTTTTCCCAGTACAGAGCAAGAGCCAATATTGCTTGCATATTCCCTAGCCTTACCTTTAGCAATATCTACTATATTCAAAATTTAAATTCATAGTTAGAATTTATAATAAACTAAAAAAAATAAAATAGAATTTATAACAACCAAATATAAGTAAAAGGGTCCGAGTCCGATTCCAATTATGATTGTGCAATTGCGAATAGCTTTTCAAATTGAGCATCTATATTGCTTGTCTTCTTTTTCATGTGGCCACCAAAGCATGCAAAAATTAAAATAGACAAAGTAGAATTGAGGAAGTAAAGAGAAGAAAACATAGTGTAAGATGTTAATACAAGAAGATGCAACCAAAAACCACCTATGGTACCTCGAAGGCTTTAGAGAGAAAAGTTGGTGTCGGAGAGAGTATTGTAGCTTGTTGGACTCCAACGAGAAAGGAAGAAGAGGCTAGAGTCGACATGATAGTAAGATTTGAGTCTAAGATGATGTTAAATAGAAATGGTGGAGCCATCGAGTTAGAGCTTGAAATGCTCTCTGGACTATGGAGGTTGCAGGTTGGAGAATCTGAGGAGAGTTTGAACTTGGAAGGGTTATAGTTTTTGAAAATATTAGAGGAAAAATAGGAAAGGTTGTGAGATGAGTGGTAAAGTGGGATATTAGGAGTTTGGGACTTTTTTTGCTTCTTGAAAATAATGAGTTGAGAGAATTAACAAATTATTAGGGATTTAGGTGAAATTGAGATTTGAAAATTAGGAAATAAAATAAATAAATAATAAATTAAAGAACTTTAAATTACAAATGGGTAAAAAGGTCAAGTCCATTGACCCGATGGGTTAAACTCGTTATTCACTTACAACCCATCAGGTTCTATTAATTGGTCATTAATGGGCCACAAGTCATAAATGTTTGACCCTAACATATTTTAAACGAATGGGTAATGGGCAGGTTAACGGGTCGAGTTAAAAATTACCAAGTCAACATCTAACTATCTAGACTTCTAAGTGATTTAGGGCCCCAATCCTTGTAACTTTTTAACACAATTGGGTAGTGGTCAAAAAGATCTCTTATCAATCCTTTTTGTACAACATTTGGCAAATTAACTAAGAATTCTAGTGACACCAGAAATTTGTCGAGTTTGCTCATTGTTGTCTTATCTATTTTGTACCATGTATATTGCCTTTCGTAAAGTGGGACATTAGGAGTCTGGGACTTTTTTTGCTTCTTGAAGATAATGAGTTGAGAGAATTAACAAATTATTAGGGATTTAGGTGAGATTGAGATTTGAAAATTAGGAAATAAAGAAAATAAATAATAAATTTAAAAATTTTAAATTACAAATGGGTAAGAAGGTCAAACCCATTGATCCAAGGGGTTAAACTTGTTATTCACGTATAACCCATTGGGTTATATTAATTGGTCATTAATGGGCCATGAGTCATAAATGTTTGACCCTAACCCATTTTAAACGAGTGGGTAATGGGCGGGTTAGCAGGTCGAGTTAAAATTTCCAAGTAAACATCTAACTATCTAGACTTCTAAATGATTTAGGGCCCCAATCCTTGTAACAACTTTTTAGCATAGTTGGGTAGTGGTCAAAAAGATCTCTTATCAATCCTTTGTATAACATTTGAAAAATTAACTAAGAATTCTAGTGACACCAAAAATCTGTCGAGGCTGCTCATCGTTGTCCTATCTATTTTGTACCATGTATATTACCTTCCGTAAAGTGGGACATTAACAGTCTGGGACTTTTTTTGCTTCTTTAAGATAATGAGCCGAGAGAATTAACAAATCATTAGGGATTTATGTGAGATTGAGATTTGAAAATTAGGAAATAAAATAAATAAATAATAAATTAAAAAATTTTAAATTACAAATGGGTAAGAAGGTCAAGCCCATTGACTCAGTGGGTTAAGCTCATTATTCACCTCTAACCCATCGGGTTTTATTAATTGGTCATTAATGGGCCACAAGTCATAAATGATTGACTTTAACCCATTTTAAATGGGTGGGTAATAGGAGGGTTAGCGAGTCGAGTTAAAAATTGCCAAGTCAACATCTAACTATCTAGAGTTCTAAATGATTTAGGGCCCAATCCTTGTAACAACTTTTCAGCACAATTGGGTAGTGGTCAAAAAGATCTCTTATCAATCCTTTTTGTACAACATTTGGAAAATTAACTAAGAATTCTGGTGACATTAGAAATCTGTCGAGTCTACCCATTGTTGTCCTATCTATTTGGTACCATGTATATTGCCTTCCAACCATGGGTAAATCTTCCAAGCCTAGATTCCAAATGCACACTCTAGATTTTCCTTGTGTCAAGTTAATCACCCATTTGCAGTTGTTACCGTCCCACATAGAATTGCATCTCCTTTCATCACATATCTTAAGTTAGATTCTTGAATGAACATCATGTTAAGACCTTGCTTTTTAATTCACTCCCTTAAACCCCTTCGTTTGCTATTTCCATCTAGACCCCTATTATTGATTGACATTAGATTCATGGGTGAATCACCATTTTCCCCTTTTTATCTTTCTTGGTCAATTTTTGATTAGCCAATGCAAGTCTGTCTCTTGTCTCTATATCTAAAAGTCTTCGAATAATCTCCTCTATGTTGTCATTATCTACGAACCGCAATTGCTTTCTTGCTGACCATAACTCCTTCGCTTCTCTCCATAAGTTGGATCTGGAGCTTGTCCTTTCGATTCAATAACACAGGTTAGTTATAACTTGCCTTAATTGGTTCTTGATCATTGCTTTCTTCTTCCAACTTAGTGTTTGGAATTCTGCTCTTCTTTTTACTATTTCACCTTGCTTTTGCGATAGCCTTTATTCTTCTTTCCATTTGTCTTTTTCTTTTCCTCTCTTTAGCTAACCTCTCAGCCCTTGATTGTAAGATCTCATTATCACTCGCAAGTGCTTCCCAAAATGGTTGAGTGCTCCATTCCTCCTTCACCCCATCTTGTTGGACTTATTCATATCTTGTTACTTGATTTTCTTCTTTCTAATTTGCCAATCAATCCTTATCTTTTTCCTTCTCCCTATGTAATCTTGATACCCTTATGACCTCATAACACTTTCTTTCCTCATGAGCCTTAATCTTGTTTTTGTCTCTACCCTCATCACCCTTGGGTATAACTCCAACCCAATTTGATGAGTCAAATGGACTCTAGACCATAATTGGATTTAAATAATCTAGGCTTGAAAGCGACTTAGATCTCTTTAATGATTGACTAGCTCCACCACTCTGTCGCTATTCACTAGCTTTTCCACAGTACGTTACTTTTTGTCATCCTCAATGCTTCTATGCTGACTTCCTTCTCAAACTTACCATAAGTTGTCAATAAATTTAAATTTTGTCGCTTTACATTAAATGCATGTCATGCTTTTCCACAATCTCCGAAGCCTATTTGATGTCCTTTTCCGTTGTCGGTGACTCTTTTGAATCCTCTCCCATCAACTTTGCATCACTATCAAGTCTCGCCATATGCTCATTGTCCTCTAGCATTTTCCAATCTCCTTCACCTTCCACCTCATCATAAAAATCTCTACTTGAATTTTTAGACCAACCTTTTGAAATTTGAGTCCCTATCCTTGCAAAGGTAGAAGTCTGTTTGCAATGAAAATAGATTGTCAATCCCAACCTCTTCACAAACACGGATATGGAATATAGCATCCTTAACTTTTACCCTCAAGATCTTTTGAATGTTATCTTGAATTGGAGTTAGTATCAGAATTTTTGCTGCATCTAATCTCTTTTTCTTAATCCTGTTATGATCGAATGATATGAACTTTCTAAATAAACAAGCAACTATTTCAAAGAAGCTACTCTTCCATATATGTAAAGGACTCGTTGGCATCTTAGCCACGTAAACCTCTTAGTAGCTATATCTGTTAGAATCCATAGTTTCACTTTCGAGAACCATTATGTTAACTAGTCCTTTTTATCTTCCACAGGATGTTTCAACTCCTCTACTTCAAAACAAGAAAACAAAACCGAATTACCTCCCATTGGTGTCAAAGAGACTAAAAAATATCCCTTCATAACAAATTTGTCTTGGAGAGTGCCAATTAATTTAGGACATTTTGCTTTACAGACATAATAGTTGTGAAGCCACACTAGTTTTTCCTCATCCACCTACACCTCCAATCCATGCCATACTTCTTGATCTAAGTTTGCACTTTGTGCCTTACATTCCATATTTGCCTATCCTTTTGGCTTTCATCTACTTGTACCATTCGCTTCCTTACACCGTTCCTTAGCACTTCTGTATATGTCTGTTATGGTGCAAGATTTTGGAGCTTTTCCACTCCTATGTGATTAGGAATATTATGCCTCTTCAAACTATCTTCCCTTGAGTACCTAGCCCAATTTGCTTGGATAGTGTATTGCCCCACTTTGATTCAGTTCAGTTTCTCTTCCAATTTCTTATAAGTTCTCACCTTTAAGAATTGAACAACACCAAAGCGATGTCCCACCTTATCGCTCTTCACCACAAACACCTAACTTGCCCTTCCACATTTAATGAAAGCATGCCACATCTCATTGAGTTTCCACTCCTTTGGAAAATTGGTAAAGAAGGAGGTTGCTTGCTCTAGAACTCCTTTGCCATAGCCTTCAATAGGTCTTTATTGTCTTTCATTGTTCCTTTTCCGTGTCCTATTGTATCCCAGATAATTTTTGGTTGAAGGTTTAAGGTTGTTTGTGTTTTGATAAGGGTTACACTCACTCACCAGTAATCTCTCAATCTAAGGGTTTCCCCATGCTAGTTGGATTGCACCAGCTGAATGGGGGTTAAGTTTTTGGGTTTGGTTCCCTACCCTGTGGTTTCTCTCTCTAACGCTCATTCTCTCTCTCTCTCTCTCTCCATTTTTTTCCTCTTTTTTTATATTCATGAAGGATTTATATCATATGATTTTGCTTTTTCATTCGCCAAAGCTTCGGTGTCACGAATTTACAAGCCTTTCTCATTTTACTACTTGCCTTTTAAATCTTTGGTAAGGGATTTTAGTCTTTTGATTAAAGTGAGAGGGCAGAGCAAAACTCTTCGGTTGGATCAAACCGGAACTTTTATAATAAATTTTCAACTCATTCATTGTGGCACTCTACTTCGTGATTCTTTTACTTAATAATTTCATTTATTAATTTTTTATATAAGTTTTTTATTAAATATAATAAAATTAATAACTTGGAAAATTGTAACAAAATTTTATTATAAGATTTAATAACTTTTTATATAACATTTTATAACTTTTAATATACTCCTTTTCTAATGATTTTTATAATATATATATATTTTTGATAAAGTGACCTCTTAAGAAACAGGCTATTTACTCCGTTTAGATTCAAAATTTTCATGTATTAATGATTTTTTTTTGGTTAAAAAGGTCAATTCCTTTCTTCCAATCTTCTTTAAGAAATGTTTGGATTTCCCGCTTAAGTGAAGGCAATGAGAAAGGAATCAAGAAGAACAGGTGAAGTAGAATGTCCAAAAACACCAGCACCATGGACGACGTCGATCGATTGTTTCAATGTTTCAAGTGCGGCATCTCTCCTCCCCGTAAGCCTCCCTCTCTTCAATCTCTTTCTCTGCATTCAATTTCCTCACACAAAACTGAAACATTCTTGAATTCCAAACCTCGAAATCGAAGAAGAATGCTGATCTTCTTTCGCTCAATAAAACCTCGAATCTATTCCGAGTTTCATCAATTGAAACCCTGAATCAAAGATTTTGATTTGGTTGATTCGTGATAATAGTGTATTTCTTTGTTCTGTGTTTCATCGTTTTCCCAGGATCTGCTTTCCGAGAAAGGAAAAGAAGCAGGAGGAAGTTGAAGCAGGAGAGTTCAGTGCAGAAGGTCTCTGCATCTCCTGCTACTCCTGGTCTAGAACCACCAGGAAAGAGGCAGGAAAATGCCACAGATGCACAGCTCTCCGCGGAGGGAGTAAGTACTCTGGATTGCTCTTGATTCAGACATATCCATGTCTTTCTGATTATGTTTGGGACATAAAGTGCTAATTTTATAACCTCACCCACGCTTTTTAATTCCGCCTCATCCTCCACAATTACCAAAGTTCAAAATATCCCTCATGTACAAAAACAAGGAAGCCCTTAATTTGAAAATAGTCTAGTAATTCTTGATTCTTTGTTTGGAAAATATAAATTTACTTAATTGTGATATTTTGATGCATCATATCAAAGTTCAACTTTTCTTTAAGCTAATAATGAATGCTAACTTTTATATTTTGAGCTTGTTGGGGATTTTAGTTTTTCTCCATTGAGCCTAACACAATACTTTTTTCAGTGTAGTTCAACAGCAGTTAAGCTAAACAAATTGTCCCGTGAGAAACAGATTTCTCCAGTTGTGTTTTATGGGTCCCCACATGGTGTTCCTCCTAAAAGACCACTAAGTTTGTTGAGATTGTTAAATGAAATACGCATTGATCTCAGTGAACAAGAGTTGTCGGAGTTAAGGTACTTTTGTGGCTTGACTTCTGCCGGTTCCCGCTTCAATTAATATGTCTACTATTTTGAGTCAAAAGCCTCTATTTTTCTCTTTTGGCCTACCATATCTTTCTATATAACCCTTGCTCTCTTTACTCATTTGCTTAGGAAGGACGTATGGGCAACATTTCCAAGGCAGGAAGAAGCAATGAATTTTGCTAAAGCACATAAAGATGTACATGTATTCAGTTATCAAGATCACTTTAGTGGGCAGAGAAGATTTCTTGTTTCCACTTACAAGGAATTTTGGAGAAGGTTTCTTCATCATGCTGTCTTTCTCATAATGTGTGAACTTAATTACCAGATGATTGTTTTCTTTTTAAAAAAAATTGCTTCTCCTTATCCAGGTACAAAAGTATGAACCCGAAATTTTGCCACCATTATGAAGTGATTCAAGAGGTAAAAGTACCCCTAGGTCTTTTCAGAAACAAATTCACTTTCACTTAGACTGATGCCAATAATTACATATATAGGAGGAAACTGTGAAGATATTTGTTGTTGGGTAGTTTTTCATGGTAGCTTAATGGATAGTATGATTTCTGAAGAGTAGGATCCTAGGTGTGGCATTTCTTCCTCAATCCATATTCTATCCAACATATATTTACTATACATCAAAGCAAGATCTTGAAATATATATTTTTTAATGACAAGATCTTGAAAAATTTATATTCCCATTATTTACATATCTACAAACACTCTGTGCGTAACCTGCTTACTCTTTCCTTTTTTCTTACTTTTTAATGAAATTTTTATTTCTAAAGTTTTACTGTGAAGTTAATTACTTAATAAAAAGTAGAAAATTCATTGTGGAGAAATGTTAATAGTCAAGGAAAGGCTTAAAAATTCAATAAACATTTTAAACTTGCACAGGTTCAACAGTAGTGAAGAGAGAAACCTGTCTGTCCTATGAATTTGCCAAGGATCTTGGCCTCTCTCCAATATTATAATTTCTTATCTGTGAAAACTTTTCTAAGTAGAAGCCAGTATTGCTGAAGTTTCATTTTAATTCTGTGTTATTTCTAGTGTTTACCATGCCACCTGTACTTTGACTTGGAATTCAGTAAGAGACACAATGCGGGAAAAGATGGAGATGAAATGGTTGATCTTTTGATTTCAGTCATTCTGGAAGCTTTAGTTGAAAAATACTCTATTGAAGGAAATTTGGATTGGATAGTGGAGCTTGATTCCTCTACAGAAGGTATGATATTCTGGTAGATGCAATGTTTCTGTTACAGCCAAACATTAAAGTAATCAGCTGGGTGTGATTTGATTTAAAAGAAACTTAAAAAAATTTTATATTATTTGTTAGGGAAATAAATAATTGTCTCTTAGTACTACCAAGGGTGACTAGCAGATGGCATGTAGCATACTTTGGTGATCTATATAGAGCAATAAATGTCATGTTATGAAAGAATCTACTGTAGGACTAAACTTTCAAACTAGTTTACGATCAAAACTGTTGGCTGAGAAACTGCTGCAGACCCTGTATGAAGGAAAAGGCCAGGTCATGTTTTGCAAATTCTCTGACGGAGAAAATACAGTCCTCTGAATCTGAGTTTCATGTTAATGAAATGCATAGTAATGCCATATCCCAGGTGTTAAGAATTGCATGGGTAGTTACTATATAATGGTGGAAGTCTGCCTTATATGGCTATTTGATTTTCTTATTTATACCATTTCATGCCACACATTTGATTTTTAACATGGTAACTTGTTTTTAACAAACAATTGCCATCTATTTTAACACATATATACAGACAAGTTTTCTCGTCACTTGATCATTCGCATACCGAAGACTGCTTTTAAGGACAACTCACATGCTGGTGCATTTGTAGCAGAGGTATGTCTTTTTGATTATTAGTTTCAGTGCTTGGTCTATAACTTGACATAATTTTTCTTTTCAATCGTCCAAATATAATTTGCTATAAATTTAGATGCATTTCCCAACTGCTCTCTAAAAATGCCAACTGAGCTATTTAAAGTTGATGACTTTAGCATTCTTGTTGGTAAGTAATTTTTCCATTTCATGTTAAATGACCGTTCTATGGCATTTGTGGCCTTTGTTCTGTCCCCTAAGATAGGGAATTTGAATTTTGCATATATTTGTGGCCTACTTCATCTTCTTCTTCTTCTTCTTCTCTTTTTCCTGTCCAAGAAGGGGAATTTGCTTTAAATATTCTTCTTTTTCCGTATTTTTGGGTTGTTTGCTGAAAACATGAGCTACTTTTTCTATGCAATGTTTGTCAGATATGCTCACGTATAGCAAGTGCAAGGGAGAGAGATGGAAGATTTGAAAAATTATTTGTTAGAAAAGATTCTAGTTCTGCTGAGTCACCAAGTCAACTTTTTGTGGACACAGCTGTCTATTCTAGAAATCGTTGCTTTCGATTGGCTCTATCATCAAAGGCGGGAAAGACTTCTTTCCTCTTACCTACTGGTCGTTTTAAATGTAAGGACATGGTATGATATGACCCACTTGTTAAGAATTACATCTCATAAGTTCTAGTGGCTCTGGTCTTCAGATATCAATTTTTAACTTCTGCTGTTGCATGTGTAATCCACAAGATTCTTCTTAATTGCACTACTGCCTTTTGTTATGACTTTGAAAGAATTCTCGGAAATCTAAGCCTGTTGGTGTGCATTTCTTACTCATGCACTGTAGAATTGCTAAACTTCTCAACAATGATTTTGAAGTCTAAGCAACAGCTATCATTTTTACCAAAAGTTTTTGCATTTTAGCATCTTAAGTCTTTTCTTTCTTCCTAATCCTCCTCTTAAGTAGAGCCAAAGACTGATTGATCAGGGAAAGCACATATTTTCTATTTCCTCTCACTGCCAATGCCATGCTTCATACTTCTGTTTGTCCATTTTCTCCAAATGGAAAACAGAACAGTGTGTATTACTAGGAAATTTTCAATGTGTTGAGTGAACAATCAAGCCATAGAATTACATGCCAGCTATGAGTGCTGATCATCAGGCTCATTATCATTATCAAAAAGCAAATCAAGCAGCAGTATTGCAGAAGCTGCTAGGTGTTTGGCCACCACGAAGGAGCCCCCTTGGCAACACTCCCAAACAGGAAACTTAGTTGCATTTTTAGTGATTTTGTTACAACTTATGTTCCTTTGACATATAGAATATATATATATATATATTTATTTATTTACCTTCAGTTTGACTTTTTTGGCCAGTCAAACAAGGCCTTCAGTTTGACTTAAATTGCTGTTTATCACAGTGTGAAGAAGACATGTTCATGGTGTCCTTAATCTGCAACTTGGATGTTGATTGTGAGAGACTCCTAGTCTGCAAAATGGAGTTAGATTGTGTGAAGACCTTGCATTTTGATACAGAGGTAGATTTTGGACTCTTCTTTAGTTTTACTTGTATTTTTTTATAGGGTTTACTAAGATGCCTGACTCTCCATTACTTGTTAGCTTTCCGTTGTCAACTCTTTGGGGCTCTTGCTTTCTGCTTGATGTATACATTTTAGTTATAGTGCTATTGATTAAGGGATGAAGACATCTGGAATTAGATATAATGCCATTTAGGCTGAAAAGTCCAGAGTCCCCAACCTTCGCATTAAAGTAAGTGTTGTTAACAATTTGAAACTCTTCCACAATGCAGGTAGCTAGTAATTCTGGAAGATACTCTAGAGTTTCTCAAGAATTCTTAATAAATGCTTGCAATGATGTTTCAACAACGTACTTAATGGGAAAGTCACCATTTCCAGCTTTGGAAAAGTTTATAGAATCCATTGCCTCTACAGGAAATGTGCCAGGTAGTGCCATGTATTTTAACTGACATAGCAATTCAGTTGAGAATGACTAATATAATTGGAGGAAAACTACATACCCTGATGTCCCTCCAATTTATAGGTATTAGGATTTTTTATTTCTCTTTATATGTTCCAACCAAATGTGACAAGGGCAGTTAGATTGTTGTTGAATGAATTGTATTGCCATTGATTCTTTTTTGAGTGTAGAGGAATTAGGATTGTTTTATATTTGGTTTCAGGTAATCATTTCAGCTCTCTATTATACAATGTGAGGAATGAGGATGAGTATGGTTAAATAATACTTCAGTGGAATAGGATAAAATAGGCACTTTATTATTTTTCTCTTTCCCAATTCAACAGGATAATAAGTGGAATTATCATCTACAGTATTTTTATTTCCTTCCCCAACTTGGCTCGCTGACAATTGGCTTGTGATTTAGGTAAAATACGATGTTGGTATTGGTTCTCGGAGTATGAACTGATTATCTACAGCATGTCAAGAAATAGATACTGTGAGCGAATTGGTAGGGAGCATAAGAGCAATCATGGTAAGTCTTAATTGAGTTATTTACCTGTTAACAGCAAGATGATAGTTCAATTCTCTTCCTGCATGGACCTAGTTGAATCAATCAACCATTTTTGCACATTTTATAGTTATTCACACTTCTGTTATTATTTATGATACCACACACAACTCCGTATTCATCCATCCATACATGATATACATTCAACCCACTAGAATATTATACTTCCGTTTATATTCTTAATCATGCATGCCCGTCCTGTCCTTTCTTGAAGAAGGTTAAAATTTTATTGTTTCAGTGATGTATGTTGTTGATCTCAGAAGGGCTATTTTTTATCAGAAATGTTATGATCCAGACTGCAAAGGTGCGGTGTTCTTCGTTTTATGCTAAGCTATCAATTTTAATGCTCTCCTTGCGTGGATGACAATTTAAAGAAATCTCATTTGTCATAACAGGCTATCGATCTCCATTTCGTCCAGTCCCATTGGATTGCCTGCCTGATTCTTCATCTTTCTTTGATTCAAGAGAGAAAGATGATGGTGGAGGAGGGTTAACAACTAATAACCTTGGATACCAATTTGTTAACAATGATGAGGAACAGGTCTTGCTTTATGATGATGAGGATGACATAGATTGCTGTAATAGAGATTCCTGGTGGCTTGAAGCTAGTAAAGTTGCTGATGTCATTGAAAATAAGGCAGAAGCATTAGCAATCATGAGCAAGGTTAGTTTAGCATCAGCATCAGTATGAAAGTTCCTATCATCTATCTTATTTCATCTGTCATTTTCCATAAAAGTGTATTAATAGCATTTCTGCTTCCAATTTTGTCTAGTAGGACACTTGACTTTTTCCCACCAGTGTCATGCATATTAGACCATCACCAAATCCATTCCTTAATTGTCTAGTGAACTATCAGACATTCTGGAAGAAAAAAGTGCTAAGAGCTAACAGTTAGTACAAAACAGTACAGAATCAGGAAGAGCATGTTTATATGGATCCTGTGGACTTGTTATTTTCTAGGGCTTGCTCAAATTCTTTTAACTCCATGTTTTTTATTTCACCACAGGAGAATGTCAATGATGATGAAGATGATGAGTGGTGGATGGCTGCGGAGAGAACTGCATCTCAGGCTGAACTGTAAGTTTATAACACATAACTAATTTAGGTCACTTTATATTGTAGCAGTTCCAGCTTCTAATCACAGGCAGACATAACCTAATCTTGAGAGAGTAAGAAAATTTTGAGGAAATGTTTAGTACCATAGTATTTTCTTTGTAAAGCAAAGGAACCAATTGCAATAATTGAGTGTATTTTTTTTTTTTTTTGGGCCACGCAATAATTTGATGTAGCTATGTAGATTATTTCAATGTTCTTTGCAGTGTAATTGTGTAAATGCTGGATTTTTATTTGGATTAACAAGTGCACGATCTATCTGCCGATTATCAATCTACCAAGAAAAATTTTGCTGATCATAATTCCTGAGAAACAAGTAGTTTGGTTGTCTGCATCAAACTCTTTCGAATATATTTGGAAGGATTGAGTGCATGCCCTATCCTATGTGACAACTTTTCTGTTCGACTAGATGTGGGTGAACCGACCACCAATGACAAAATTATATTTCTTTTATAGTTGTCAGGTGGTACTTTGGGTTAACTTGCGCGCCTTGACCATCGACCACGTTAGGCATGAGGCTGGAAGATCTCCATTGAACTTGAGCATTTTAGAAACATTACAAAGCGTGCAGAATTTGAACTTTGAAGTTCGAAGTTTCCATGAATGTCCCTACCTACCCATGATTGAACCTACATAAACCGCCAAAGTCTTGGTCTCCTTATTTTTCTTTCTTCTCATTGTTTATTGGTTAGAGCTTAATTAAATTGTTTATACCATAAATTTAGCCTACGCAAACAGGTCAGATTGGGTCGTTTTGAAACTTAGGTTTTTCAAATTGGATCATTTTGGACGTTGGATTAAAAAGATAGGTCCATGACATATTCACACGGGTCTTAAATTGGATTGAGTAAACTCAATTTCTAAAAAATTAAATTAAAAATTAAAAATTTTTTATATATATTTTTTTTGACAAAGTCTAATACTAATTAACTATTTAATTTGAAAACTTTATTAAACATTAATTTTTATTAAAACAAGAGATATGAAGGAGTATAGTTCAAAAGAAAAATTTAGGATATATATGTTAATATTTAGTACATATTCAATATTTATAAAGGTATTATATAAAAAATATAGTTCTATGCAATATTTA
>BPVZ01000003.1:3403096-3413403 GCA_020521535.1 Rubroshorea leprosula | reverse complement strand
AATCTAATTTTTTACGTGAGTGCAACCAAAGAGAAAGATTAGAGAGCTTGAGATGAAGAAAGGGAGAGTGAGAGTGGAGAAGAGGAAAAGTTGAGAATGTTAGGTTCTCTTTGTATTTTGATGATGATTTAAAATCACGATTCAAAAGAGTTTAATTTATTTTTGTGCTAAGTGTGCAAAAAAATTAATTCAAGGATTCTAATCTTTTTCCCCACGATTATAATTAATTCATATCCTCCTTGTTTAGAGTTCTAGGTTCAAATCAATTAGATTTGATTTGAACCAATATTTTTGGCTTCGAAGCAAAAATTTTGGAAGATTAAATTTTGACAACTCAACTATCCGTTTATTCTTAATGGGTCATAGGGGATCCAATTGTCTGAGCACTTTCCAAGACAAGTAAGAAGAAAAATGTGGAATCTAATTGGAGCAATTGTGAGGTGACTTTGAAGGGCTAAATGGGCTTTAATTGCAAGGTTCCCAACCAACTATTATAAGAACATCAAAAATCAAATCTAAAATTACCAAAGAACGAACTGCTCTAGTGATACAGAAAAATAGAGTTTGTTTTTGAAACTGTTATGGATCTTCTTCTTCTTCTTCTTGTGAGATTTTGGGTTAATTGTCTTACAAGGGTTTTGTATTCTTCTTGGATTGGGATAATCCTTGAAGGGGTTGAGTGAGTTGAGATTCACTTGTGAGGGTTTAATCTTGCACCCGTAAGCAAGAATTTGTTCTGATTTAATCTTGCACCCGTAAGCAAGAGAATCCTAGTGGATTGAACTCTCGAGTAAGGAGGCTTAGAGAGTGGACGTACTCCGGATTAGAGGAACCACTATAAATCACGGCTTGATATTCTCTTTCCTTTCGTTTTATTTTTCTGCACTTTATTTGCGAGATTGCAGTTGATCTTTGTTTTATTTTGCACAACAGATTTTATATATATTGAAAACTTCATTCACGTTTTTATAAAAGAAAAGAAATGAGTATTATATCTTAGGAATTGATAAGACCCAATTCACCCCCCCTCTTGGGTAGCTAGTTGGGATTATAGAGAGAGTGAAATTGATGGGAGGTTAAGGTTTGGATATTTTATTTATTTCTATTTTTAGGATTGGAAAATTAGAAATTTAAAATTAATTTTTAAGTAATGTAATAAAAAATGAATAAAAAAAGTTAAGATAATTTCGGATAACCCGACTCACCTATGACCCAACCCATTTGGGTTTGGGTAATTTCAATCCGGGTAATTTCAATCCGACTCATTTCAATCCGGCTCATTTCAAATTTCGTATTAACATATAGGACCCATGATCTTACCCATAACGTATGGGCTATATCAAATTTTCAGATTGGGTCCAATTTTACCAGATCTACATTAATTGCAAAATTATTAGATGATGTCACATGTCATGTAATTGAGACAAGTGGTTGCGATTAACCACAGATTTGATTTTGATATGATGTGAAAAATGACAAATCTTGCTTATGATTGCCACATAAAATATTATATTAGCAATTGTTGGTAACTATCTCCTAATAATATAGTATTATTTGTTTTTAGTTGGGATAATGGTTGGATTTTTGAGGAAGTTATTGGCCAAGTGCAGCAACTGGGAGACGTGGGAGGCTAATCTGATGAAGTGGTAGACAGGTGACGAGTTTTGGAGCAATCTTTGATTAAGTTTGTTGCTAACATGTCTAGTCAAAATAGGCAGTTTGAACACATTTTTCACAACTATCTTGTGGGTGATTACAACCAACCGACTTTTGGGGATTTCTCTACTAAAAATATGAAGATACAACACATTCAAATTGCCCCTCTTAACACAAAACAACACAACAAAATGCCTTAGTCAAGCTCTCTCTTAGCTTCTAGGTTAGGAGATTAGCTCTCAAGCTTTTTGGTTTTAAGTTTTAGTTGTTTTATGTGGAATCTGTCCCTTGGTCTTCATAGGATTTCTTCTAGATTAGTAGTTTTGTCAGTATATTTTAATTGTCAATGCAATCAAGTTTCAATTCTATAAATAGATTCATTATAGTTAATATAATCTCATTACTTTATGTTGCAAAGTTTTATTTTATTCTCAAAATGCTCAATTTACATTCCTACAAATTGTTTAGTTAAAATTTACCAGTAGTTGTTTACTTAGATTTGCTTACTATTCTAAAATTTGTAGCTCACTTTAGCCTTAATCTACCTTATAGTTTTGCAATGCAATTTTATTTTTTGCAAGCTCTCTTTTTCTTTTTTATTCTACTTAATTAACAAACTTTATGGTGGCCTTAAATGTGGGAAGTTCTTGGATCTATTCAAGACAAATTTGTAACTCATTTTGCTTTGAAAGCATTTTTCTTTCTTGCAACATCATCTAATTTAATTTGAGGCATATTTTTAACAAATAATTAATGTTCTTTCAACCATCTCACATGGAAGTTGACTATTTAAAAGAATAAGGTTGTCAAGAAAATCCATTTTTCTTATTTTAGATAAAATAAGTGGTACATCTACATTGATCTACCTCGCGATAACCAAAAGGAAGATTTTTGCGAAAACACAAACACAAGTTTTTATGAAGTAATTTTAGTTGTTTTATCACTTCTATTAAACCTTTATTTAAAGAGATGATTTAGAGGTTTTTTTTTTATATAAGATTGTAAAGTTGTTTTGTACATAAGTTTACTTATTTTCTTTAGTAATGGCTCTAGTTATTTCACTATTTATTTTTTTATACTAAACCTTTCAATATCCACAAATTATATTGAAGGCAATTAATGTAGAATTGAGTTAAGTTAAACATAATTTTTTTTTTAAAAAAAAGTAATAATAGTTTTCTTATCACTTGTATTAAATCTCTATTCAAAGTTCAAACAGTTATTTGGAGGTGTTTGATCCAAAAGTTTGAGGTTAGCATTTAACAATTTGAATTGATAATTTCTTCTTTTTTTTTTTTTTTAAATAACGCTATCGTTAAACATGAGGTTTAGAGGTTAAACTTGGACCATTCTGTAAGAACAATTTTTCTTAGCAGCCAGGTTGTGTTCGAGTATGGTTAGTGCAATCCGGCCTCTGTCCAGTTAAAGATAGTCATAGCGCCTTTTTATTGGTCCTTCAGAAATCGAACCATTATAAATAAAATGAAAGCAAATCTCTTTACTAATTAATCTACGATTTTCTTTTTTCTCCTTTACAAACCTTCAACATTAGAAAGTTAAATTGGACCTACCTAATTTGGAGTTTAAATTGTATTATATATATATTTTTTTCACTTTTAAACGTTTATTTTTTTATTTATAAAATTTAAATTTAAAATTTTATTTAAAAAAATTAAATTTTTTTCCATTCAATCTCGATAGTTAGCATTATTTTACATAAGAACATATGAATGGTGTCCTCTGAGAAAGTCTAGGTCGCCTCTTCCTATTTTCTCCCAGTATCTCCCTTCTCATCAATCACCATTTCCGACCTCAACCCTCTCGGTAATGGCTTCAAAACCAAATCCCACTAATGACGAAAAGCCCAGAAACCCTGAAACAAGCCAAATCTTCATCTCCTCCGAGACGCTGCAAGCCGTGCTTTCCCACCACACCCTAATCCAACACTTCCACACCTCTCTCCCTGCAGTCTCCTCCGCAATCCAAGCCCCAATTCGACCAAACTACGCTGTTTCACCAATCTCTTCCCTTATCCTCATGCCTTCCTGGTCCTCTTCCCCATCTCTCCCCTACATGGGCGTCAAGCTCGTCACCTCTTTCCCACAAAACTCGACCGTCAACTTACCCGGCATCCACGCCAATTTCGTCCTCTTCAGTTCCACCACCGGCCAACCCTTAGCCTCTATGGACGGAACGCTACTGACCCTTTACAGAACTGCATCGGTATCCGGCCTAGCTTCAAAAATCCTGGCTAGAAACGACAGCAAAACCCTTGTCATGATCGGAGCAGGAGCTCTAGCTCCCCACCTAATCAAAGGCCACTTAGCCGCAAATCCCAGTTTGCAGAAGGTGATAATCTGGAACAGAACGATGAAAAAAGCACGTGAATTGGCCGAAAATCTGCGGAATTGCGGCGAGCATGATGGTATCCGTTTTGAGAGCAACGAATCATTGGAGGAAATCGTTGAATTGGGTGATATCATCAGCTGTGCGACGAACTCTGAAGTACCGCTGGTGAAAGGGGAGAAGCTGAAGGCGGGGGCGCATCTGGATTTGGTTGGGTCATTCACGCATACAATGAGGGAGTGTGACGATGAGGCAATAAGGAGAGCGAGAGTGTATGTGGATAATGAGGCGGCGTTAGTGGAGGCTGGGGAGCTGGTGGGTGCTATGGAGAGAGGGGTGATTGAGAAGGAGGAAATTCTGGGGAATTTAGTGGAGTTGATTAAGGGGGAGAAGGGTGGCAGGAGGAATTCTGAGGAGATTACCTTGTTTAAATCTGTTGGTTCTGCTGTTGTTGATCTCTTGGCTGCACAATTGGTGTATGAAACACGCATTTAGTGGAGGAATGTGATATGAGTCCTCTCCTGTTTGCAGTTTGTAATGTAAAACAGGACCATTGAAAGGGGGAAAAGCCCTAATAAGATGGGAGTTGGGCAAATTCGACATAATTCAGACTGCACAATATTTTCTTGATATGATACTAATAACTAGTACATTAAAGTGTTAAGATGCTCAATGCAATCAGAATTGTGCTGGATATGGTCAATGAAAAACTCTGAAATTCATTTTGATGTGCCTGTTTCTATGTCGTGGCTTTTAATGTATCCTTGGGAAATATGTCATTAAGTTGTCTCTTGGGGCTATACTCTGAGGGTAGCCTGAAAAAATGAAAATTAAGATGCAATCAAAAGTTGTCTAGCAATATATAATGTAGGATGAATTTAGATTGACTGAGCTAGCATGAACCACTGGCTCCCAACATGCCTCTTATCTTGAGTTATAGCATAAATATAGTGCTCAAAGCCTCAGACATTGAACCAAAATGAATATCTTTACCCTTAACATCTTAATCGCCTACGGTAGCGTGATTATATATTGAGTTAGTTGGGCGGTAAGCTGCAGTAAGAATTGCAAACAGCACGCTTCCATTTTTTCACTGTCAGAAGAATTGGCACATAACTGGTATTATAGTAATACCATACAAGTCCAGTAGCAGCAATCTAGGTGAATAGTATAACAGTCATGACTGTCAACTATTTTATGACTGCTCTCACTCTATATAGAACATGGCATTCTTCAGCCCAAAATGAATACACAAGAAATTATACTGATATCATCAAATAGCTTTGACTCTACTAGGATTAATTGCCTGAATGGTATAGCAATTATTACCACCAACTACTTTATGATAGCTCTTATCCTTTTTCTTTTTCTTTTTCTTTTTCTTTTTTTAATGTAATAAAACAAGTGATTCAAATTTGTGAGAGGGATGGAGAGGGGGGGAACAAGTTTAAACTCCTATACTAAAGGTGTGAAAACTATTTATATTGATGATAACGCTACTTCTAACTACTGAGGCTCTACATAATAACTCTCACACAAAATACCCTAACATGTACTGCACTCAAGAATTTAGACTCGTTCTTATCAAGGAGCTTTGACTCTGCTAGGATTAATTACTTGGATATGGCAGTTCATACGGTCATACACATAACTGAGTGATAACAAGCATAAAGCTTCTAAAAGTAAATAAAAATTAACGCATTAAAAGCAATTCCTCTGGAATCTGGATGAGCTTGTGCAATTAAAAAGCGTTTCCATATACCTCAATAATGGGCTC
This sequence comes from Rubroshorea leprosula, assembly GCA_020521535.1. Lineage (NCBI taxonomy): Eukaryota > Viridiplantae > Streptophyta > Magnoliopsida > Malvales > Dipterocarpaceae > Rubroshorea > Rubroshorea leprosula. Next base: position 3,407,624 of record BPVZ01000003.1, on the reverse strand, counting down.
AGTAGTTTTTGCAGATGTAAGTCCAGCATCTTCACCATTTTTTGAATGTTGACTCAGCAATCTCCTCAAATAGTTGGTAATGTGACCTATCATTCTGCTTTATGGGATAATATGCTAGACCCAAGTACACAAATTATGAGTTTAATGCTTTAACTGTTCTAGCTCTATGGTATATGGATATGTTTCATTTTATCATACTTCTTTTTTTATGATGATTTGCAATCTAGTCCCTTAGATCGCCAAATGGGTAAAAAGGAGAGGAAATTTTCACTTTGACCATATTTTAATCTTAGCTAAACATCTTATAATAACTTTATTAATTAAACAGAGTATTATTCCCCAACAGACAACTATCTTGACCAACAAAAGTTTAGGAATTTAAATTGAATATTAAAATAACAAAAAAAGTGATGTATAATATAAATAACTCATGTTACAAAACAACAATCTCTTAAAATAGTAGGATGAATTTTGGAAAAGCCAAAATAAATGGTTCCCATTCATATCACATGCACCAGAGAAAAGATTAAATGGACAGTTATTCCTTAAAAAAATATATATATATATATAGTTACATTTGCAATCATTAATAGGTTGGAAACTTTATTGAACCAATCTCAGAAATTTAGGGACATAACATAAAATATATCCCTTACACTTTTACCATTTACTGTAGTACTAATTTTTCTAGGTTTAATACCCAATTTGGGCCCTAAACTTTTATTTCTGAACTTAGTTCGTCCTTTAACTTCAGAAAGCACCCAAAGCATCCTTAAACTTTAATTTTCCGGAACCGAAATGGTCCTTCTGTCGACGGAATTGCATATTTGGCACGTTAAGTCTCCACCAATTACCTCTTTTAAGTTTCACAAGCTTACGTGGAAAAAACACCACACACACATGCCACCAATTTCATTCCACGTCACATTCCTGTCTCTCCCACCTTGGGAAAAAGAAGGAATCAAGTTTGATCTGGAACACTCCTGAACTGGCTCGCTCGCTTCTTCCAGATCTTCACCCAGATCCTCAGGTTGGTGGGTCACCATCCACTTCTGTCCTTGTCGTCATCGTCATCTTCTTTAGCGCGCTCGCTTTCTTCTTCCAAATCTTCACCCAGATCCTCAGGTCGGTGGGTCACCATCCGCTTCTATCCTCGTCGTCTTCTTCAGCACACCGTTTCAAGCCCTTTCCCATCGTTGACTCGCCGGAGACCGAGTCTCCTTTGGTGGTTGAGATCGCCGCCGTTTTCGACTCCGCCACCACCGTTACGAGGAGAAAATCGAGAAACTCATGGTAAGGATGGAATCCTTTAAATAATTTAATTACGCAATATGAAAATGTTCCCAGTTAATTACGTGATGGAAAAAATGGTTCTTCTGTGTTGTTTTGATTTTTAAGAGCCATTTCTACCTGAAATTATGGGGCAAATTTAGGTTAAAGAATTCAGCTTTATTGGAGATTCTAGGAGAAATGTTTTATTTTATTTATATTGGTACTTGGCTTAACGTAATTAGCTAAGAATATGCAAGAATTCAAAGTCGTGTTACTATATGTGTGCTTATGTATCTCAATCCCATAATTGCATAGACTTCAAACTGAATTCTGCTATTTGCATAGATGTTCAAAATGTGGAGAGCGGGCTTCATTTAAAGTTGCGCTAATTATACTTTGGAAATTTAGAGATTATGAGTGTACTTGGACTAGATTTGGAGTGAATAGAACCATAGAATTTGTAATGTCATGTGCTTGGAATTCAGATGTGGAAGTTCTGTTCTGTTCTGTTAATAAGCATAAAAGTCGTTAGCCAAAAGCATGCCAACCTAGATTGCGTTAGATAAAGTGTTATAAGCATTTTGGTTTGGAATTTTTGCTTTCCCCAACATATGCCAACCATTGCTTGACAATATTTTTGGGTCTAAGATGTGTGCACCTATAGGTAGTTCTTGACTTGGATGAAACTCTAGTATGTGCATATGAGACCTCTACTCTGCCTCTTGCTCTTCGTAATCAAGCAACAGAAGTTGGATTGAAGTGGTTTGAACTTGAATACATGTCTTCAGACAAGGTTCCTTACATTACATCACATGCCTGAATGGTTTCAAAAACAGGGTATCCCTGCTTCTACTTGGAAAGTCTACGATAAGTTGTAGTTGCAGCCTACTATTCTTCCATTCCTTGTACAATCCATACTAGCTTTGTTGCTGAAATGCAGTATTCTTACTGAATTCTTGACCGTTGTATAGCATTTGCGTTCTGAAATTGTTGATGAAAGCTATGAAAGATATCAAAGCATTAATATGTTCATCTCCTATCCAATTTCCAGTAGTCCAAAACATTAATGTATTTAGATCATAAAGATTTTTTTTTCTTTAAGTAAATTTTGTCGATAATCTTGCAATCCTGCTGGTTGTAACTGTGGACTTCAGAATTTTTTCTTTAAAGGATTCCATCCTTACCATGAGTTTCTCGATTTTCTCCTCGGTAACGGTGGTGACGGAGTTGAAAACGGCGACGATCTCAACCACCAAAGGAGACTCGATCTTCGGTGAGTCAACGACGGGCAAGGGCTTGAAACGGTGGTTGAAGACGACGACGAGGACAGAAGCTGATGGTGACCCACCGACCTGAGGATTTGGGTGAAGATCTGGAAGAAGAAAGCGAGCCAGTTCAGGAGTGTTTTAGATCAAACTTGATTCCTTCTTTTCCATAAGGTGAGAGAGATAGAAATGTGACGTGGAATGAAATTGGTGCCATGTGTGTGTGGTGTTTTTCCAGGTAAGCTTGTGAAAATTAAAAGAGGTAATAGGTGGAGACTTAACGTGCCAAATATGCAATTCCGTTGACGGAAGGACCATTTGGGTTCTGGAAAATTAAAGTTTAAGGACACTTTGGGTGCTTTCTGAAGTTAAAGGACGAACTAAGTTCAGAAATGAAAGTTTAGGGACCAAATTGGGTATTAAACCATTTTTCTACTCCAAGCGCGGTCGTATGGCTCTGTTATGTCCCTTTTGGACTGTTTGGATTGAGGGAAAAACACAGATTTTCAGAGAATAGGAGAGGGAAAAATCCAGGGAAAACGCAAATTCGATAACAAATTTTCTACTGCAGTTTATCAGGTCCTCGCCATCGAAATTAGTTGTTTCTTCTACTTACGAACCGGTAATTCTCCCTCCCTCTCATAAGTTGGCGTTTGGCTGCCGAGAAAAGTGATGAACTTCCGAGTTAGTTATTCCTGTTCCTGCGGTCGGAACTCTTTGCAGTCTTTTTTTCAGTTAGTTATTTCATTAATTCACATGTTTGCAAGTAGTGCAAGAAAAATTGGATGCAGAAAGCAGAAAATTTCACCATGTTAAGAGTACTCGTTTCTCTGGGACTCAATTTGTTTAGGTTCTAGAGCAAGAAAATCATTTCTGCAGTAATTGATTTTCTGCAGTTCATGTTTTAGAAGCTAATCAAAACCCTTTTGGTCCTCTTCCTCAGGATGCTTGGTTTTAGATATTCATTGCCACTTATTATTAAAGGATTCGATTCGATTAATATTTCCCGGGAGACAAGCAATGTTGTGGTAAGCATTTCGATGAAAATTTTGTTTTACATTTTATTGTGTGTATCTTTTTTGGTTCATGTTGAATCTGTATGGTATCTGAGGTTTAAATGAGTGGCAATTATAGAATGATGAATAACAATTGAAAATTTTATGATAGTTTATGATTTTGAATAAATTTTTATTTTTCATTATTGGTCTTGTTATCTTTTTCTTGCATTACTTCCCTAATCCTGCCATGGTCAATAATTTCAGGTATGTGCTGCAAAAGGTCCACGACCAAGATATCCTCGGGTATGGAAATCAAGGAGGAGAATCGGAACTATCTCTAAGTCGGTGAAGCTTGTTAATTGTGTAAGTTCTTCTTGTGTACCCTCGTTATTGTGAACTAATTGGTTTGTGCTCGGAATTGGGTGAGATAATGATGTCATTATGGCTGTGCTTATGTAGATTAAAGGATTATCCAATGTCAAAGAGGAGGTCTATGGTTCTCTTGATTCCATTATTGCTTGGGAATTAGAGTTCCCTCTAATTACAGTCAAGAAAGCATTGAAGATCCTTGAGGATGAAAAAGAATGGAAGAGAATAATTCAGGTAATTATAGTTATCATAAATAAAATCTCTTCTGTCTCTCTTTCTTTTTATCTGTTGAGATTCCTATTCCCTTTCTTTTATTTGTTGGCTTTGCGCATAAAGGAGCTAACTATTTCAACAAAAATACTAATGGTTTTTTATAGGTGATAAAGTGGATGTTAAGCAAAGGTCAAGGTAGGACAATGGGAACCTACTTCACTTTATTGAATGCTTTAGCAGAGGATGACAGGCTTGATGAAGCTGAGGAGCTGTGGATGAAAATATTTTCAGACAATTTAGAAAGTACTCCACGTATTTTCTTTGATAAAATGATTTCGATTTACTATCAGAGGGAAATGCATGATAAGATGTTTGAGGTATTGTTATGGGATCTTATTTGAAACTTTCTTA
>BPVZ01000003.1:3377754-3401552 GCA_020521535.1 Rubroshorea leprosula | reverse complement strand
AAGAAGTTCAGCACGATCCTGTGGGTTCATGTCTTGAAACTCTTGAAATGTTCTGACCTTCTGCAATAGTAAATCAAAAACTCTTTTAGCAGTGAGATCAATCAAATAACAGAATTTAATTATTTTTAGAAGAAGAAAATAAAGGATAAAATCCTCCATGGGGTTATTTCTAGTTCCCTCAACGTTTCCTGGTTTAGTTTCTATTAGAGTCAAAATTTTCATCACATACATGCTCAATAATCAGCAGGACTACCTTGCCCCAAATTTAACATTTAGGCACCACTCAGAACCAAATATTTTAAAGACCATGTATGCTGAATCAATGAAGCAAATTTAAGTTTCTATCTTTCTATAAGACAAGCATAGACACTATCTAAGCTGTAAACTAAACATTTTTCTTAGCTGTAAACTAAACATAGAAACCCATTATTTTTGCAACTTCTATCTTCTACGGCTATATTGTTAGATGAACATCCTATTGAAATTTGGGATATCTCCACTCAAATTCAACATGTTCTTAACAGCTCAACCACAGGAGACTGCCTTAAAACTCCTCAGCAGATTACTTAAATAGTCTCTTAATTGAGAGAGATAAAGGCCAAGACATCTAACTCTTTTGCTGAGAGCTAACAAGTAACATTTCAAAAAGTTTCATTGCTGCATCATGTCATCCAATACAAGATATTTTTCTTTTCTTTCATTTACCTTGCGAGCTATCTTTTTGATGACTGACTCACTAAAATGTGGCAGCTGCAAGAAGGGTGCATTTCCTTCAGTGGATCCACCAGTGGCCTTCCTTGCACTGAGAGGAACAGCCTATAGTTTCCATTAAAAAGAATCCTAACATTAGTATGGCCTTTAGAAAAGAATGCTAGTTTTTGAAATTGAAAGCAATTACAACAGAATAAAAAGATGAGGTAGTAAACAGGAAAACTTTAAAAATTTAAAAAGCAACCTATTAGAAAACTTGGGCAACCTATACAAGCGTGTTTTAGAAAAATTAGAAGAATTATCAAGCAATTGCTAAGTAAAAGAAAACCAAGAGAAATTAAGAAGGGTAATTGAGGAATGCCTGTTCAAAGGGAAAGAAAAGATGTTGGAGACAACTTTAATTACTCAAAAAAATTCATTTTTTCTTATTTATACTTGTGTTGCCGCACAAAATCTTCAAATGGCACCCACCATGACAGATATCCTTTTATTTCGTTGGCAATTTCCAATTGGGTGTCATGGGTGCAAACAACATGATATTAACATATAAATAACCAGCTTACACACAGAGACACACACAAATGAAAATAAGAGCCAGTAACCAATTTCTAAGAATCAGCACCTGAATGATACATTGAGAAAGCTCAACAACCCCTATTGCTGGCCTCAGCCATCCATGCCCTTGGGCAGTACGTGGTATAACTGCCATCTGCATGGAAAAGATGCAGTATTAGCAATACCATGAGACAGTGGCTCAAAATTAGAAGTAAGTCAATAATACTTCAAGACTAGTACAAAGTGGAACACAGAAAGCTGCACATCTTTGAACAAGTGCTGTAACTAAGAAGAGCTCAAAAAATGAGAACCAAGAATCTTGTTAGCATTTTCATATGACTATGTTTGATCTTGCTCTTTTCCTTTTGAAGAATTTACTCATAGTTTTAATCTCCCTAAGTAATCAACCACAAGAATGGTTCTCTTAAAGATCAATATATTTGGTCAGACTACATCACAATAGTGGCATCATATGTTTCATGCTTTGTGAGGAAAATTGCTCTATTTCTACAAAAAGGAAAAAAAGAAAGATTAAAAAAATGAAAGCAGATTCGCTTTCCTATGGAAAGGATGGTGGAAAGCAGCTTCTGAAAGGTGGTTTACAAGCTCTTTACTACCTTATTCAACTTTTTCTCAGAAGCATTGAGTTTTGGGAAGATCATGATAAAATAGAAAGAATTCTGACCAGGCTAAATGGAGTTGTTGGAATATGAAATGTCATGAACCAGTTCTAGAAGAGTTCTGGAAAGATCATACAAAACACTTTTCCCAGATCATAAGTTATGTAAAAAATTACCTTTAGTAATTCTTCAAGGAGGCGAGGTGCAAGCTCTAGCACACGCTTGAAATCACCCAGCAAAGCAGGAGACAATGTTGACAATTCACGAGTTAATTGGGCCTGAATCAACAACTCTGTCTGATAGAATGTGGCACAAAAAGCGTAAGAAACCTCCTTATGGTTACAAAAGAAAAACATTTTCCTGATATACATAAAGCACCTTCACTATAGCAGGGTGTTGCTTCCAAAACTTAGCTTGCTCTTGCTTAATGTTTTTAAGGTCCAGATTCAACTCACTCCTGACCGACATGAATAGCTTCTGAAGAGGTTCATCATCAGTCCTGCGAACTGGAATTTCCATATATTCAGCTGCCTTAGTGAAGACTTCCATAACTTTGCTGTATGGCCAGGGTATTGAATGAAAATAATAATCAGCATGTCAACAAGCAGTCAATCAAAAAAAAAAAAAAAAATGAAAGCACCCATGTTAAACTGAATGGAGTGCATATTACAGAAAGGCACTGCAATTTGCACGGTAGAAAGTGTGATCTCATATTTCTAGTGGCCAAGGTCTACTAGCTTTTGAAAATTCATATGTGGCAAACACCAATGGTAAATGCATTGCGAAGTTTAAAAAGCAATTCATTGTTATGCACATAAAATAGACAAGTATACCTCATTATGAAGAGATGAATAAGCAAGATATTTAGGCATATAATATCAAGCATTAAAAACTAGAAGTTTCAGATTCAGTAAGGATCCTAGAATAGGGAGATCCACAATCTCAGTTATGCCATTCATCTGATGAAAACAAAACTTATAGCAAAAAGGGCCAAAAGAATGCATGCGTTTATATTAATTTAAGTTAAAACTCAATCATTAACTAGCACCGTGTACACAGGTAAATGTTTATCAGAACTATATGATTCATGGTTGTAGACCAAAAATTTTGATTCAAGGTTGGAGTGCTATTTAAAAATTACAAATACTTATAATGAGATAAGTACCTTGGGGCTAGAGAGGGTTTCATGAAGTAATAATAGGTGGACAATGTGTGATGCATAACATAATTTCCAGTATACTTTGATGACCTCGAAAGATATATGACAGCTATCACCAATGGTAACAGAATACAAACACCAACAATCCAGAGTAGAAGTATGCCACCAGATGCCCCATCAATGTCTAACAGGAACTGAGGAAGAGCAATACCCATTTGAAACCCCTGTATTAAAAAGTTGATGTTAATGTTAAAGAAGGTTAACATTTACCATTTATTGTATGAAACCCAAATTCCTTCTGATTGAACTATATGGTAATGATTAATTACCTGTCTTCCATCTGGGTGACCATATTTCTCAAAATTTTCACGTGATATTGGATCGGTGAGAGCCTGATAAGCCTTGGATATGTACTCCACAAAGTAGTTATGAGCCTCTAAAAAAATATATATGTGAAACTGTTAGCAAATTACCATTTAAAAACCTCATTCCTCATGCTGACATAGAGGTTAGACATGAGAACCATATAAATAAAATAATAAAAGAACTGAGCAACCATTGGAGATCAACCTGGGTCTGGATTTTTATCTGGATGGTATTGAATAGAGAGTCTCCTATAGGCCTTCTTTATTTCTGAATCTGAAGATCCAGGCTCCAATCCAAGTATACTGAATGGCTCAAATACTTGAATCTGAATAAAACGAAAAGGAGCACTGCCTTTAGTGAAACTTATCCTTGTAATACTCTACACTTGAGTATTCTTGAAACTTAAGAATGATTCAAGTAGCATCAGGATGAGGATACTAATCACATGTAGTCACATGCAATTAAAAATTAAAACTTTATGAAATGGGGTTACCTCACGACTCATGTTTTTAATATAATAAACCAGGAATATCATGACAACCCAGAGCAGCACTAGAGTCAAGTTACTATATGTTGAGAAATTCGAGATCTGCATGAATAAACAAAGTACATTTCAGATATAAACACTTAATCACCAAAACATATCAAGTGCCACATAATCAAAATTGATAAATGAACTTAAAGGACCATAAATGACTCACCCTTTTAAATATGGACTTACGGTACTTCCCCGAATGGGAGCATTCCATGCACTGACAATGTATGCTCTTTGTTTTTTTTGATGCTGCTCGGCATAACTTAAGTATTGTATAAGGAACTAAAGGCAGTGCCATTATCGTCAAAATGAAAATTGGAAACAATGCACTATTCTCTTCCGAAGCAGCCATGGTGATCTTCTACCTTAAACAAGAATTAATTAGTTACAGCACCTGCAGAAACAATTTCAGTTAAAATGATATAATTCAAGTGTCATGAAATAACTAAAATTGATATAAGGATGGGCGTCAATTCCCAAACAATTTGTAATAGATATAACTAAAATGAAGAATGCATTCTCTAAGAACAGCAAACATTTGCTTAAAAATTACAAACAAACATAGCCAGAAATTTCTCTACTATAGGCTACTTAAATAATTGGCCTAGAACAGCCAGAGAAAGCCCTAATCAAAACAGAAAAACAAGTAGGTACAGATGAACACAGATTGAACCAAGCGTCGCCACTCTTATCCAGAGAAAATGAATCAATATATGGGAAATGAATTCCAAAACCCACTAAAAGACTTTGAAATATCAGCACTCATGCAAAATTCAAATGAAAAATCCAAAGTGTTCTGCAATTCAGATAAGAATCAAGCTGCGATTAATCACTCATTATCTACCAGAAATTCGAAATCAAAAATGTAAAAATACGTATCATAGAAAATCGAAAGATGAACACCGGAAAAAATATGTTACCCGAGAAGATGACAAAACAGATCGGAAACTGCCTCGGTGCCGATTTTCCGTAGGTGGGCGCCAAGCTAGAGAAGATATGGTGATGGAGGTTCTTTTCTTCTTCTTTTTTTTTTTTGTTTTTTGGTCGGGTTTTGTTTAGGAATAACCCTAGGATTAACCCCTTAACTAAACACATTTGTTCCAATCAAGCTCCATACAAAGTATCGTTCCAAGTAAGTCCCTTAAACTAATTATAGAGGAGCTATTTGGATTAGCTGTTCAAATTTAGGAAATGATTGATAATCGATAACTGATGGTTGACAGTTGATTGCTAATTGCCAATAACTTTGTTATTTGTAATTAATATTTGGTAATAAAACTATTAGTTGTTTTTAATAAAGTGTTAAATTACCATTAAGGGTAATAATCAACCCAATGCAATTAGACTTCTTTTTCTTAGTCATGATAGATTACCCTCACTAAGAAAAAGGAAAAACACTACTTCCGTTGAATTCCATTTTTGTTGACCAATCACAATTACTTCATAAGCTCGTCTTTTACAAGTGAAGAAAACCCATGAACCAAAATTGAAAATTTAGAGAAAAGATTTGAATCAAATAAAGTTTCTAATTTTAAATTTGGGGAACAAGGGAAATCATTTTATGAGAATTTGTTTTTCTTTATTTAAATTGTAAATCAATAGTTTTTGATCAATCGGCTTTTGCGTAGATGATTGCAAGTTTCAAATCAATTTTCCTAGAATCGAGAAAGCTCTTCCATAGGCTAAAAAACTGTTGATCATCACACCTTTCTTCCATGTTTTATATGGTTATTGGTTGTTCTTATTCATCATTAGTAGAAAATACTCTTAAAATCTATTAAAGAGTCATATGGATTTAGTTAAGGGCATATAAATTGATGAACAAATAAAAAATAAAATTTGAAATGCTAGTAGATCCAACAACTACTTGAAGTAACTTTTAAAAAATTCAACCATTGAGAGTGTCAATAGTTGTTAGTTGATTTCTAACAACTAATAAAAATTTTTATCCAAATACTTCTATTTTGTTATTTAGGGTCCAACTAAAAGCATTTACAGAACCAAAATCAATGAAAGTTTCTCTCAAGGTAAGGAGAGAAAGATATATTTCCACTATTTATAATATTTTACAGCATCTTACATTGTGGCATGACGTTAGGAATCATTGCTATCAATACCAGATACTAGATACAAAGAATGCACAATACCAGATATTAGATACAAAGAATGTAGAATACATTTAGTGGCCAACGGTCATATTGGGATTGTTATGGGATTCTTTCCTTTTACTTCAGTTTGAATTCTCCTTGGAATTAATTTGTTAGTGTCCATATTTCCCTCATTTTTAGGAGCTTGACTAACTTCTTTATCGTTGCTGACTTGAATGATTTCTTCCTTGATATTGCTCTCCTTGATTTTCTCCTGATGCTTATGTCCTTGAATCTCTTCAATCTTCCAGCTTGGATCTGCTTGATTTGTTGCACCTGGTTTTTTCTCCAATACTCCCCCTCAAACTAGGCCATGGCAGAAAGTAGAGACCAAGTTTGACACATAACTGTTTGAAGCAGTTTCTAGGCAAAGGTTTAGTAAATAGATCTGCTAATTGTGATTCTGACTTAACAAAATGAGTGATCAGATTTCCTTGAGCAACCTTTTCTCTAACAAAATATAATCTATTTCAATATGTTTAGTTCTAGCATGGAAAACATGATTAATAGTCATGTAAAGGGCACTTAAGTTATCACAATGAAGAATATGAAGGTTAGAGAGTGGCAAACCAATATCAATAAGGAGCCTAGCATGCCAAGTGAGTTCAGCTGTTGTAGATGCCATATAACGATATTCAGCTTCAGTGCTTGATCTTGCTATAATAGGCTGCTTTTTGGCACACCAAGACATGCAGTTACTTCCCAAAAAAGTGCAAAAGCCAATGGTAGACCTTTTGGTTAGTGGACAACCAGCCCAATCTGCATATGAGAAAGCATATAATTCTAGTGTGCTTTGATTAGAAATACTCATTCCATAATCAAGTGTGCCACATAGATACTGTAAAATACGTTTAACTAATTGAAAATGATCTAGAGTAAGGGCATGCATGAACTGTGAGACATGATTTACAACAAAGGAAAGATCAGGTCTGGTAAAAGTAAGATACTGTAAACCTATAACCATGCTTCGATAAAAGGTGGGATTTTGGAAATCACCAGCTTTTAAGGAAGAGGAACGAGTCTTTATGGCCATAGGTGTAGAGATGGGTTTACACCCTACCATTTGAGCCTTCTGAAGTAACTCACGGGCATATTTAGATTGACAAAGAAAAAGTCCTGATTTGTTAGCATGCACTTCAATTCCCAGAAAATAGTGTAATTTCCCAAGGTCATTGATAGCAAGTTCTCTTGATAGTTCACTAATACACCATTCAACAAGGTTTAAATTGCTTCTAGTTAGGATCATATCATCAACATAGATAAGTAGAAGAAGCGTACCTTGGTGTTTATGGTAGATAAATAGTGATGGATCTATAGTGCTACAAGAAAAGCCAAGTTTTGATAAAAATATACAAACGATCAAACCAAGCTCAATGAGCTTGTTTTAAGCCATAAAGTGCTTTTCGGAGGTTACAAACATGTGAGGGGTATTGTTTATCAATAAAGCCTAGAGGTTGTTCCATAAAAACCTTCTTTGAGAGGTTGCCATGTAGAAATGCATTTTTAACATCTAGTTGACGAACATTCCAATTTTGTACTGTTGCAATAGTGAGTATTGTTCGGATGGTACTAGGCTTCACAACTGGAGAAAAGGTTTTAGAGAAGTCTATACCATCAACTTGGTGAAAACCTTTTGCGACCAAACAAGCTTTTAATCAGTTGAGATCCCCATTAGACTGTAGCTTTGTCTTAAACACCCATTTACACCCTACAACATTCATGTCTTTTATGTGAGGTACAAGATCCCAAGTATGACTGTCTTTTAAGGTAGCTAACTCTTCATGCATAACCCCTACTTAACTAGGATGCTTCAAGGTTGTTTTAACAGATTTTTGGTTTAATTAGAATGCTAGAAGGCTTAGTTTCGACATGAAGAGCGATGTACTTTGAATTCGGCTTGTAAATTCCTTTTTGAGACCTTGTAATCATGTGGTAAGGGTGCGTGCTTTGATTGTGTCCTATTGGGCTTGTATCTTGAGCTTGGGACCCATGGCTTGTTTCATTAATTCCTTGCAATATAGCATCAGCAGTGCACGGTGCCGCATGGGCTTGCTCTAATGTTTGCTGATCTACATTATCAATAGTCGAAGAAGAATCAAGAGTCGTGACACTTTGTTCTGTGGTAGAACTCATGCAAGCTTTAGATCTTGTAATTTCCATAAATTTTGTATTTTTTGCAAGGGAAGAAAGAGTCATGTCAGTATCTATAGAGTCAAACCACTCATTAAAATTTGTAATTTCTCCTTTAACCAGTTCCTTGCCGTATAAAGCGTTTGGATCTGCAAAAGGGAAACACATTTCATCAAAAACTACATGTCTTGAAACATATGTCCTCCCGGTTGATGGTGAGAAGCACTTGTACCCTTTGTGCTTTATACTATATCCCATAAAAACACAAGGAGTTGATTTTGGGTCAAATTTAGTTCTTCTATAGTCACCAGGATATGGGAAACATTTGGATCCTAGGACACGCAATGAGGACTAGTCTGGATGCTTCCCCTATAGCTTAAAGAATGGGGAGTCCATGTTGAGACTTGGTGATGGCAACCTATTTATTAAAAAAATAATAGTGGAAAAGGAGTCAACCCAAAATTTTGCTGGCAACTTAGCATGAAACATAATGGTTAGACCTAATTCTGTTATATTCCTATGTTTGTGTTCAGCTAAGCTATTTTGTTCTGGTGTCTTAGGACAAGTAGATTGATGACGAATTCCTAAATTAGCTAGTAATTGTGCAAGGTTGGTACTAGAAAATTCTCCTCCTTCATCTATTTGGAGGATTTTTATTCTTTTACCAAATTGAAAATTAATATATTTATAGAAATGATTAAAACATTCAAAAAAATCAGATTTTTTTCTTCATATAATAAAACCAAGAGAATCATGTATAGCTATTGACAAAGACAACATAGTAACGAAAACCTTCCTTCAGTAGACTTGAAAGGTGCTGCTCCCCAAAGATCACAGCTAATTTTTTGAAAAGGTTCATCATATATGTCATTTGATTTAAGAAAAAGGAGTCTACATGTTTTTCCCATTTGACGGCTATCACAAATTTCATTTGAATCCCCGATAGAATCAAAATCAATAAATTTATTTCAAAAAAGGAAATCAACAATACGATATTGAGGGTGCCCCAATGTTTAGTGCCATCCCTTTTTATTGGTCCCCCTAAAACGAGTCGAGAAGAGTGCTGTATATCCATCATTTAGTGCATATAGTCCTCCTCTGCTTGCGCCTTTGGCTACTATTCTTTTTAAGTATCTGTCCCTGATAACAAATCCACTAGCATCAAATTCAAAAATACATGGTAGATCATGAGTGAGTTAGGTAACAGAGAGCAAATCCTTCTTTATATAAAGAACTAGAAGCACATTTTTAAGAGTAATAGTATGTTCACCACAATTTATATGAAAATCACCAATATGTGTTATATTTAATGTCTCACCATTCCCTACCATTACGCCATCATTCCCTTTATAAGGTTTTAAATTTATAAGCTTACCGGAGTTGCTAGTCATGTGAACTTTTGCTACAGTAGCTGGATACCACTCAGCAACATCACTTTGATTGATAGTCATTGCAGCAAAGGCTTGAGGGATGTCATGTGCTTGAAATGCATGGTTGAAGCAATTGAAACACTTGAGAGCAACATGGCCATGCTTATTGTAGATTTGACAAACCACATCAGATTTACTTGTAGTAGCTTTAGTTTCACTGCTTTCCAAATTTCCTGCATTTAACTTAAAACTAGCTCTTGGCTTATTGTCAGTTCTAGCTTGAATAAAACCTTTTCTTCTAGAGTTGAACCAACTCTGACCATTTCCTTTCTTTTTGTAATAATTTCTTAGTTCAAGCTTTTGAGTAAGGGAGGCCATTTGTTAAGGTAAAGAGTTATGATGACGGTTACAGGAATCATGGCTTTTTACAAGAGGGATCAGTTCTTTGTATGATGGAACAAGTGGTTTAAGCATGGTTGTGACAAAATTTTCATAGCTTGGTCCTAACCCTTGCAAAAAATAGAAAACTTTGTTTTTATCTGGAATGATCTTACCATTTGTGGAGAGTTCATCACAAAGAGCTTGGAATCTTCTGATGTACTCACTTAAAGTGTCATCACCCTTTTGGATACTTGAGATCTCATGCATTAAGTGAAATTCTCTTTCTTGAGAGCTTTGAACAAAGTGGTCCTCCAATGCCTTCCAAACTTCCGATGAAGTCTCGAGTCCAACAACAATTCCAAGTACCTCTTTTGATAAGGTACCAGTGATCCACCCACGAAGAAGACGATCAAATGTCTCCAAGCTGCGTAAGTTGGATTTGGTACTTCCTTCTCATTTGAAAGTACCTTTGGATTAGGCATTTCATACTCGCCATTAATAAAACCCAATAGTTCTTGACTTTCAATTAAAGCCATCATTTGGGTTCTCCAAAGTAGATAATTGTCTGAGGTTAGTTAGAGAGAAGCAAAATTGGCTACATTCAGTGTGGCCGGATATGGGTAGGTTTTTGAAGATGTTGTTGTTTGTTGGGTAAGAGCTGAGGACATGTTGTATGGTAGTGTGGTTCTCCTCATCGAAAGGCTCTGATATCATAAAAGCGTTTATAGAACCAAAATCAATGAAAGTTTCTCTCGAGGTAAGGAGAGAAAGATATATTTCCACTATTTATAATATTTTATAGCATCTTACATTGTGGCATGATTTTAGGAATCATTGCTATCAATACCAAATACCGGATACAAAGAATGCAAAATACCAGTTACTAGATACAAAGAATGCAGAATACATTTAGTGGCCAACGGTCATATTGGGATTATTATGGGATTCTTTCCTTTTATTTCAATTTGAATTCTCCTTGGAATTACTCTGTTAGTGTCCATATTTCCCTCATTTTTAGGAGCTTGACTAACTTCTTTATTGTTGCTGACTTGAATGATTTCTTCCTTGATATTGCTCTCCTTGATTTTCTCCTGATGCTTATGTCCTTGAATCTCTTCAATCTTCCAGCTTGGATTTGCTTGATTACTGCACTTGGTTTGTTCTATTTAGTTATTTAGGGTCCAATGACCATGAACTACCTCTAAAGCTCCAAAACAAAACCCACATACCATATAAGGGGTGATGACTACTAAAATAAAAAACCAAAGAAGAAAATATGTAGGTCACAAAATATCAAGAACCAACCTATGTTCGTATTTACATTAGATGAGAAAACTAATTTAGTGAGGCATTAGGTTGTGTGATCAAACGAAATGACATTTTTTATCCAACTTTTAACTTAGTTGATGGAGATTTTGAACAAATAAGGACACAATCTCTTAAAAATTCTTTAATTAAATATATAATCTTTTTCTTTATTAATTAAAGTTACCACCTTTCAAAAGTTTCTAATCAATTATATAATCAGGTCATATCTTTAAGGGTGCAGCCATACACTACCATTGTACATTCAAAAAAATTAAATTCTTTAAATATTATCTTTAAGATTTGAATTTTGTACTTGATCTATAAGGTGATACTTATTAATTCCTTTAATTCAACTCATGTGGTTGGTATAGTCTGTCCCTTTTCACTTTGGTAAGCGTGTGTCTATCTAAGTGCAAAATTGACATTTGAGTTTGTTAATTAAAATAACTCATCAAAGACATTCAAGATTTGAAAAGAAAAATATTGATAAAACAAAAAGGAGATAATTTCACGATTTGCCTCTAGCTTCTCAAATTTTAAATTGTATCCCATATTAATTTTTTCATTTGAATCATTTGATTCCGAACCTTTAGCACTCAATGCAAACTTATTCCTCCATTAACCAAATTTATCTATTTTACGTTTAATTGCATGTTATGAGGTGGCCGGTGGGAAAACTATAAAAAAAAAAAAAAAAGAAGAAAAATTACAGGTTAGTGTTTATTTTAGTACTTTGTACCCTAAGAAATAAACATTAAGGCCAAAATGCTCCAATAGAAAAATATTGTAGGAAAAGATACTTTCAAAATGAACCTATTCCCATGCAACAGTTGAGTACAAATTTATTTTTCATTCTTTGAATAAGAAAAATATTATATAAAAAGATATGAATTAACTCATTAAAAAAGAAAATTTATATAAGAAAGTAAGTACAGATAATTTTTTTTTTGCCATAAAAAAGGGAAATTATTATTATTATTATTTTTGAATAGATTATAATTTGAGGAGGAGGTGTTTGAACTCCATATTTAAGGTTGAAGAATGCATCTTATAATACAACATGTAGTTATCGGATCACAAGATCCAAGTACCATAAAAAGAAATAATTGAATTCAAAATCTATAAATATATTAATTACAACATGTGAACAACATTATTAAAAATTTTAAGCACACCACCATACCCAAACTTAATATCATAATAATCTTCAATACAATATAAGATGTACTAATTAATAAATTCAAGATGGGATGATAGTAGGCAAGTCCTTGTTCCCACTCTCTCCCCTCTCCCATGCTTGCCAATTTCATGGATGATATCCTACATGAAATTTTTTACCAAAGAAAATTATTCCCTCCTCTTTACTTAGATATATCATGGGGATCCTTCAATTCTTTTAACAAAGAAGCAATTTTGCATCACACTCCACATGCCATTGTGGCCCCTCCCAAATGTGGGTTTAAATCAAACCTCGGTTCTTTTCGCTCAATTTATATCTAAAGAATAGGATTTGAATGGAGTCACAGAGATCAGGGACTACAACGGAACAAAGAACAGATTAAGGATGAAATACAAAATACTTGAAAATATTCAATTAAAAATAAGTCTTACTGTAGTGATTGGATTTGAAATTACCTTTATCTGCGAAAGCACTCATTTGTCTCCCGCTGTGCCGATCCTCAGCCCAGCAGAGAGAAACTGAGACATGGACTCAACACCGGAGCCACTGCATCATCATCTCCACCGTAACGCCGCCCGCTTCCTCCACTCCACCACCAGCTCCCTCCTCTCTCTCCTCTCCACTGCCAAGACCATGCCGACCCTTCCGCAATCCAAAATCTGTACGCCCTTCCTCTTCTCCGACTCGTCTCACCAACTCACTCCCTCGCCTTTCGAATCCACTCAGTCCAACTCCGTCTCTTCAACGTCAGCAATTAAGGGCGTATCGTCGGCGGAGTCCAGCTCGGGGTTCCCATCAACGGTTAGGATTGCGGGACTCAGTTCAAGTGGCAAGGGCGGGGGTCCTGCCTTTGTGGGACAAGTTTTTAGCATGTGTGATCTTTCTGGGACTGGTCTCATGGCTGTTTCTACCCACTTCGATATTCCCTTCATATCGAAAAGGTATGTGCTTTCAAAAGTTTAAGAATTGTACCCAAAAGTATACGTTTTAAAGGAACCCTTTTGAGTGCGGGACTCTCAAAAGCTAAAGACTTTTACAAAATAAGCACCATGTATGCTTGGTTTGATTGTATCGGATTTTAAATTGAAAATTTTGAGCGATTTGCTACCTTCATTAATTGCATATATGCTTGGTGAATACTGTGCAATGAACGTTCAAGTTAGGGAGGAACTGCTTGTTTACAATTGCTCATGGTTACAGCTTGTAACATATTATTTGCAATTTTGGGACAGCAGTTTAGATGGTTGGTTGTTTACTGTTTACCGTTTACTTGCCTTGAGTGATTATAATCTGACAACAGAATGCTCCATCCTCTGCTTATTAATGGTTGAAATACATGATACTATCCCATATTTTCTGAACCCGGTATGTTTCATAGAAAATGGTTATAAAATATTTCACCTCTTCCCTAATTTTAAAATACTTTTCCTCTATCAATCTGTAGGACACCTGAGTGGCTTAAGAAGCTATTTGCAACCATTACTAAGAGTGAGAGGAATGGCCCTGTTTTTCGGTTTTTCATGGATTTGGGTGATGCAGGTATGATTTCATCTCTAGGTTGAAATTTTCCTCCTATGTCCCGTATCCTCTGATACCAGATTTTATGAGCAACTAGAGCCGTGCTTCCTTACACAAAGCATTTTACTTCATTCTTTTTGGTGCTTATTAATTTTTGGAATCATTGCTTTCCACTGGTTTCCTAGTTTATATATAAACTAGTGGCCCTGGTTTTATTAATCAATTTTACGTCTGAGTATGTTGGCCTTTGGGCTTTAGCACTATTTGGGCCTTTATTAGAAGCTTATTTAATACTAGGTATTGATGATAATCATTGTTTTTCAATTTTGGTTGTACTTATTTCAGCTGAGTTCCTAGAATTCTAACATATTGTGTTGTTTAGTTTCATATGTCAAACATCTGAATATTCCTAGTGGCGTGGTGGGTGCATGCCGTCTTGATTTAGCATATGAGCATTTCAAGGTACTGGTTTGTGATTTAAGTGTACTCTTTTCCTATTTATTAGATGCAGAATTTTAGATTGTAGGTATCTGCTTGACTTTTGAATATTGACTTATTTTGTCATTTCTGATTTCTCTCTTTCTCCCCTTTCTCTATTTAATCTATTCCATTTGGAACGTAAGTTGATATATAATATAGTTTAATTGCATTTTTATTTTGAAGTCCATTTAAGTTTGCATGCTTTTCCTTGCACTGGTGTATAATGCCATGAGTGCATGGGTAGTAACCCAGGAAGGTTCAAAGGAAAGTGTTGTGTTAATGTTTTAGACTTGTAGTTGTTGCACTTGTTGGGATGTTTGCTGCTACATTGTTTGTGGTATTCTACGTCAATAAAATTTCATAGTTTATCTTTCATGTTGTTTTTTTATTGAACATTCTTGAAGATCTCACAAACCATAAGAACTTGTATTTCTATTGCCTTCTACATGTATCTTTTGGTAAACATGAGAGCCACCTGTCAGTGGATGTTTGGATTACTCCTGTGGTCCTGTTGTCCCTTGTTAAACAGTCTTTGAAAATCTATGAACAGGTCTTAGGATGAGGATTTTTTGAAATAAGAATGCACTGTCAAATGAATAAAATGGAAGGATATTGCAACAGCCTAATAAAGTGATCAGTGGGATAAAGGAGAAAAGAAGGCTTTAAATTTAAACAGCTGCAGATCAAATTACTGTGAATCATCTTTTTTCCTATGGCAAACAGTATGGCTCTAAACAAAGGACAATCATGGAAAATAATTTATGTACTATGTAGCTGACTGGGTTGTTTGGAATAGGCTTGTGTTAATTTAATTAGAGTAATATATTGTCCTTAGATGCTGTTTGACCTAATGTCTATGATTTTTCAAAAATATAGATTATGCTTACACAGTTACACTTTTGTGAATTTTCATTTAATGAAGATCTTTCGTAGACTTACTGTAAAATTTTCTGGTGGTGTTTTGTCCAGGAAAAACCTCACATGTTTCAATTTGTTCCAAATGAGAAGCAGGTAGCTTAAAATGTTTAAGTTTGCATTGTTAGTTATATATTTTCTTCTTTATAAAGTAATTATAGCATGTCACTATTTTCTTAAATAAGAAAATGGTTGCTACCCTTGCAGGTAAAGGCAGCCAACAGGCTTCTTAAGACAAACCCTCAAAATGGCAGAAGGAAAAAGGTCGATGGTGTTCCTATTTTTGGTGCTGAAAACTTGGATATTGCAATAGCTACTTCTGATGGTATTAAGTGGTGTGTTTCTTGTACTAAACAAAGAGCATCATAGATTTCCAAATACTTTTTTTGGTATGTAGTGACAAGGGATTGAACCCTAACTTGTAGCCAAAAACACATGCAACTTTACCATCAGACCGCATGGCTGATGGTATAGATTTCCAATTCATGGAGTTTATCTATATGTTGCCTTTATTGAAAAACGAATATCTTTAAAGTGCATCCCAGTCTACTAGTTGCTTATAGTCTTATTATTTTCATCCTCCAGGTATACTCCTTACTTCTTTGATAAAAACATCCTGGATAACATTCTTGAAGAATCTGTTGATCAGCATTTCCATGCTTTAATTCAAACTCGGCACGTGCATCGCCGACGTGATGTGATTGATGACAACTTTGCTGCAGATGTGATGGAAGAACTTGGAGATAGTGTATTGGAGCCTCCAGAGGTACAATATTTTTGGTCTCCATATTAAGTTTAAGAATTAATTTATAGTTGAAGTAATATTAGCATGGGGGTTTGTATAGTATTTCAGTTGTCAAATTTTCTTAGAAAGTTTCCAAAATTTTGGAATATTTAGAAAATATTTTATATGATGACATGTCAAGACTGTATCAGTGAGATGGTCTGGATTTGGTACATCTTTATGGCCTCTAAAAGTGGTTGCCATTTGTCTTAGTACCAAAAAGTCAATTTCAAGAGAAATAGGACAGATAGTTTAACTTCACTTTAGTTTTCATTCTTTTACTAGTAAAGAGGGTTATTATTTTGTTCAGTTGTTGAAAGGGTATTATTGTTATCCTTGCAGGTTCAGGAAGTCTTGGATGAGATTGGTCATCCTGGGATACCTTGGACTGTTATTTCAAAGGCTGCTGAAATACAGCTTTTCCATGCTGTTGACAAAGTGCTTCTGGGAAATAGGTGGTTGCGGAAAGCTACAGGCATTCAACCGAAATTTCCTTATATGATTGATTCATTTGAGAGAAGGTAAATCATGTCGTTTGGGGCAAAATGCATTATGCTAATCTTTTACTGTATAATTATGGGGACCAAATTAACAGTTCAATATGCTTTGCTGAGTATTCTAAACTAAATGCTAGTGTTGCACGTATGGCAGTTTTGGTGTGCTCAAAATCTGAAATACCATTTTCTGACTTTGCAAAACTAATCCATTTATATCTTCAAGAACAAGAATAAATATAGGTAGGTTAGTGTACCAAAAAAAAATATATAGGTAGGTTAGTAACTTTGCGCTTTGTTCAGGATATTGCCTTAATGTGTTAATTTTCAAAATGAATTAGAAAAAGGAAGGGAGAGTGGCCTGAAGGTTTCTTGACTGATCAGCACACTTCTTCTGTTTTTGATTAATTTGCAAAGATGTCCTTTAAAAGAAGTCATCAGACTGAGAAATTGACTTGATCATTTTCAATCCAATTTTTTTGGGCTTCTGAATTGGCAAAAATACAGAAACTGGCCTACTCTTAAGTTCACAGTAGGGATCTCTGCATGCTCTGTCGAATTATTTTCTAGTTATGATTATAGATTATATGTTTGTTCCATTGCAGGAGTGAAGCTTCTTTTAAGAGAGCTGCTGAGTCAGCCTGTTGCCTTACCGACTTTAAAACAAATAACGGTACTGCAGTGGAGCCCATATTAGAAGATAATGGTAAAGCCGACTCTAGACAAGAGGGTGAATGTCAACAAAGAGCAGATACACGGTACCATGGTAGTTGCTTATGTTCAACTCCTACCTCTTGCTTTCTGTTGAACTGACCATCTCCTTTCTGCAGAATGCAAAGCTCATCAGACGAATGCATTAATTGCAACCTACAATCCAACCCATTTCTTCCAAAGATCACAATGGTTGGTATCTCAACAACAGAGGGGCAAATGAGCAAATCTACCGTAAAGAAGACAATGGACAATCTAACAAAAGCATTGGAGAAGACAGAGCAAGGAAATGTGGCTGATGTTGATAAAAATGAGATAAAAGTCGAAGATAGGGATCCACTATTTGTTGCAAACGTGGGTGATTACTATGCTAGCTTCTCAAAGACAGGCTCAGCACGATGGGTTCGTGGAGGAAACAACTGAAACAACTTCACTGACTAAATATTTCTCTGGTATGAGCTGGCCAACAAAGTTATATTTATGAAAACTGACGAGAGGAAAATATATGGTCAGAAATGCGGTTTTTCATTCAACAGGTCGTGTATATTTCCTAGGATAGAAATTAGAGTAACTATAGCATGCTAGTCTGAGAATATCAATGTATCATTCTGTATCAGCAAGATAATGTTTGTAAGGAAAAATAGTGAAACCGGTCCTAGTGATCTTTTTTTGGTTGAGATTCAAAATCTGTATTGTTAATCCGGCTTTCAATTTTTGACATTATATGATTATTCTTTATGTAAAAGAATAAACTTTATACCTTCAGATTCTGTTGAAATATTGATTTAGTATGAGTCCCCTAATTTGTGGTTTGGATTGCAAAATATAAGTCATTCAATGGGGGAAGACTTTCAATATTAGAGGATTTACTTTTCATTCAATAGTTAGTATTGTGTAGTTTGATATAATTTAAATTGTATAATACTTTTTTTCTTTATTTATTGATTTATTTAGTTATTAGCTAAATTATTACCAAAGTTGCAAACTTTTAAGCTTTAGAATTAAGAAGGTGATAGATAATTAAACTCTTGAATTTCACAGTTGTTACTAAAGAAGTCCTTTTGTAGCAGCAATGGTCAAGCTCGGTCTTAATATTACTTTTAGTTTTCTTACAAATTTCAAATTCAACAGGCAAAGCTCTGTCAATGAAATGGGCAAATGGGACGGTGATTCTTGGAGATGGTGTCTAAAATGGAAAAACGATTGCTAGCATGGGAGGAAGGCCGGGCCGCGGGGCTCATGGATATTATACTGAAGGAAGTACAACCAGTAAAAGGAAGGACTGCTGGCGTTTGGACAGGTTTTTTTTTTTTTTTTTTAATTTTTAAGTATTAAACTTTTTAGTACTTAAAAATTATATTAAATTTGATTTATTTAAAATCAAGTTATGTAGACTCCATAAGAGAGAATTTCTCTCAATACATGTCTTCGCATTTATAAAACTTAAAATTGAAATTTTATATAAAAAAAATTAAATTTTTTCTACTTATATCAAAAGGAAGAAACTACTCAGTCAAATCTGCTTAGGCATTGCTAACAAGAGAAGCATTTGAATTTTGAGGAAAATAATTAGATAAAAAAAAAATGTTAGAATTTTTTAGTTCCAAGCAAGGTATGTGTTTTCTCATGGTTGGTTCCCAAAATAGAATATCTTGCAAGTCAAATTTGGTTAAAATTAAGGAACATAATCAAAGACGGGGATGATGC
Source organism: Rubroshorea leprosula (assembly GCA_020521535.1). Classification (NCBI taxonomy): domain Eukaryota; kingdom Viridiplantae; phylum Streptophyta; class Magnoliopsida; order Malvales; family Dipterocarpaceae; genus Rubroshorea; species Rubroshorea leprosula. The sequence goes on along the minus strand of BPVZ01000003.1, from coordinate 3,382,481 downwards.
TAAGCGTGGACTTTGTAGAGTGCAGCTTGGAGCTGGTACAAATTAGATCTTACTGTGGATTGGCGGGTTAAGATTGATTGGTCGTTTTCATTCTCAGAATGGTGCCAAAACCCAGGTATGGTGTCTGATATCAACAAAGGGAAGGATAAGCTGATCTCGTTTAGGAGGTGGATAGAAAATTTTAGCATGAATGTTTGAGACCTTTTGACTAGAATGCTTGAATGTATGAGGGTGAGGGTACCGTTTATATTTTTATAATAAAATAATTTTTTGACTGTTTAAAAAAGTATTATGTAATTTAAATTGTATTAAGTTAAATAATATTAACTATTAAATACAAGGAGTTCATTGATATCGGAGACACACTTCTATCTAATTACTCATGTTTTATAATTTGATATAATATAAATTGTAAAATAAAATATTCTTATATGAACTGATTTTGTATTAAAAATATTTTTGGGACATCCAAATTATTATGGATGATAAAGCTTATAAAAGCTCCATGTACTAATAATTATTCAAGAAAAAAAAATCATTTTTTTGTGCTACATATAATTATTGAACAAAGAAACTATCTTTCTTCGTGTTTTTCTCCCTCCTCTATTTTTTAATACATTTATTAAAACAATAAAATAAGAAAAATATAGTAGCATATCTCTAATAATTTTTTTGATTAAATAAATTATTTTATTAAAATAAAAAATAATGTCTCACTATACTAAAACAATTAATTAATCAACTAATTCAATCAATTTATTTCATTGATTTGTTTATTAAAGTTATCTTTTTCTATCCCAAAAAACTAAACAATATGAAAGAGAAAATATGTAATTCAGCATTTAGAAACTAAAATCATTGACTAAATAAATACTCAAATATTTTTTATCAAAAAAATTTTTGTTAATCAAATCGCTTTTTGAATTGAATGAAAAAAAATAAAAAATTAAAAGCCTAAAACAATTCAAAACTTAAAGGGAGAAGATCTTTGGGTTTGGGTTTAGTTAAGAACTTTGATTCTAGCTTAATTTATATGAAAAAAAAATTCATTTATTTAGATAATAATATTTTCATTTTTTTACAAAATATTTAATTAAGTCGTAATATTAAAATAATGGTTATAATAAAAATATTACAAATTGTATTAGTCTTGAATTGCTAAGTATGAAAAATTATAAAAATTATAAATAGTTAAATGAAAATAACTCTAAGTTTCACATGATAAATATAATATTTAAAAAACTAAATGAGCTAAAAATAATATATGTATCAAATTTGAAGATTTTCAAAAGTTGAGGGGGCGGTCACCCCCTCTCTCTGCCGCATGATATCTGAAAAAAATGAAAAAAAAAAAAAAGAAAAGGAAAAAAAAGGGAGAATGTGTTGATGGGAAAAAGGTTCTATAACTAACTAGGGCTTTGTTGTCCACTTACATAACCTTAGTTTGTAGTTAAGAGTTGAGGTGTGGATTTAATCGATGTAATACTAAATAACCAACTTCTGAGACAAGGCTGGATATGGTTGGAAGCAATTTGTAGACAAAAACTACTTCTTTCGAAAATTGTTTTTCCTTTAAAATTTCTACAGTGGGAACTATTTTAATTTGCTAAAGTCAGCACTTCTTCAAAATGATAAATTTTTTTTTTTTTTTGAACATGGAGAACTATAGGGGAAAAGGAATTTTTTTTCAAATAATTGGTGGAAATTAAACTCCCGACCGACTCAATCCAAGCACTAAGATTTAGGGATGAACCATTAGGCTTGAAATGCTGGTTCAAAATGATAAACTTTTTGGGTTGAATTTTTGTCCAAAAACTATTTCTAAATAGTAATACTAAGGGTCTAAGTATGGATTTAAATTTACATAATATTAAGTACCTAACTTTTGGGATGTGTTTGGTTACTTTTCAGGCAAAAATTAATGCCCTTGAGAACTACTACCCCTAGAAATTGTTGTATTGTAGAAACTACTTTTAGATTTTAATCAACTAAAATAGATATTTTCTTAAAAAAAGTAATCTTCTAAGATTTATTTTTGCTAAAAGGGATTTTTTATCCTGTATTCTAATTGTGTATTTATTATATTTTTTTTATCATTAATATTCATAATAAAATTAAAGAGTTAACATTACATTTGTCAATTATTTAATAAAAAATATTTATATATTAAAGATGTTAAAATTAATGCTAATTTTTTATTTTTATATGTAAATTAATACATTAAAATTACATTTAAAACTCTCTTATCTTGTATTTTAAAAGGCATATGTTAGACAAACTCTAATTAAAAATAGCTTCCGGACTGTTAGAGAGAGAGAGAGAGAGAGAGAGAGAGAGAACTAGCATAAAGATGCATTTTGCGGTCTTAATTACTTTCCCTGTGGAAAATGTCTTCTATCGTGCCAAACCCACTCTAACTTCTCTTCCCTTAACCTATTTTCTTTCAGAAGTTGCCAAACCCACAAGAAATGTAGATCCATAACGATAACAATCATTAAGCCTCCATGATAAAAAGCATGAAGGCTATGGCTATGTTTTAACGATATTTTGACTAATTAAAAGAGGCTACGCCAATAAAAGCATACCAAAAAAGGGCATATTTAGTCAAAGATCCTTGTTATAATAACCTAACCTATATCATCCAAATGCAAGGATCCTTTTCTAGTCAATTCGAACCAAACTTACTCTCATTGTCCCAAACTTGCTAATACACTAAAAAATTCTTAGTCCCCCCTTAAATGCCAAATACTTATAAAGACAAGTTATAATCAAAATTCAACTCTAAAAAGGCGGTTATGAGAAAATAATTTAATTAAAATTTTATTATAAATGATGTTTTTTTTTTATGAAACTAGAGAAATAAACCTACCCAAGTATGCAATGTATGTAAATTGATTCAGGATGTTACCGAATAACTAACACTAAAAAAACTTAAAAAAAATTAAAATATTGATTTTGGATTGAGTTCAAAAGTTTAAATTCTTATGATAATAAGAAGCTAACTCTTAATAAAAATAAAATAAAAAACACTAAAAAGCTTGAAATGAGAGAGAAAATACTGCTTCCTTCTTATAAACAAGTATAGAACCATGAAGCTAAGAAAGAAAGACTTCTGGAAGAACAATCTGATGAGTACGTTATGCCCTTCGATTAATAGGAATTTTGGACCTCTCTATGGGAAAAGGGGAATAATAGGTAGCATCAGAGAGTGATATTGGTGGTCCCTAATCATAGTATTCCTAAATATAGAGCCCCTTCCTCCTTCTTTTTTTTTTTTTTTTTTTTTAATGTAGTATAAAAGGGTACGCTGTATATAAATGCCATCATAGTAGTACATACAACGAAGAAAGGAACTTGAAAAAAACCTGCATTTATCGGAAGTCAAACCTTCAATTAATTCGCAAGTTGTGGTGCCTCAATTTTCGCCACTAGGCCACAAACGTCATTGGGTAAACATGGAGCACCACTCTCGTACATTCCCGCGCATGTTTCATTTGTATGATTCCTTTAAAAGGTTTCCCTGTGCATTATTCCCTTCACTTTAGGATAATAGAAGATTTTTTCTTTAGAATTTATTTTAAAATAATAATATTTTTTTTATATTTTAAAAAAGATAAATATTTTATTTTTTAATATATTTAATGATGAAATATATAAAAGAAGATGTGTTTATTCTTTTCTTAAATCTCTTTTTATCGAACTCAAAGTTTGAATTTAAAATTTTTAATTTAAAATATTAAATTTTTAATCAGTTAAATCATCCTCTTAAGGGCAATGAATATTTTATTTCTACTTTAACCTCATTATTATCTATTGACTTTAATTATCTATCTTATCTTAAAAAGTTTATTTTTTTTTGTTTTATTAAGGATCATATAGGTAAAAAATATAAGTTGTCCCCAAATGTTTAATTTGAATAATAAAATAAAAAAATCTATTATTATGCGTAACTATAGTTCGACAACCCACAATTAGATTTTTTTTACAATAAAAAAAGTTAAATATTAATTTTTTTATGAATCAAAGTAATTGTTTGGGTTAAGGGGAATGGAGGAGAGGAAAGGGGAGAGGAAGATTTTTTGACCAATCAAATTATAATATTTTTAAAATATTATAATTTTTTCATTAAAAAAACGTTATAATTTAACTAGTTAAGAAACTTTCCCCTCCCTTCCCATCATTCCCCTCAACCCAAACACACTATAAATATTTAATTAAAATATGAATCAAGCACAAACTAAGGGTGTGTTTGGTTTGATTGATTTGTCTACCTATAGCTCTTTTTTTTTTCTTAAACAATTGGTTAAAGTGTTTGAAAACGTTAATTTATAGGTTCATTTTAAATTATTAAGTAATAATTAAATATCAACTATTCTTAAAAACTTAACCAAATGGAACTTAAATTATCATGAAAAGGATATGCCTCTAAAGGAATGTATCAATGGATAAGAACTTGAGAGTCAAAAATATTAAGTTTGATTCTTGATATAAGAAGGGAATTGAAAAAACAGAGGACTACTCATATCGTATAACCTTTCATCAAAGAATTGGAAAAAATAAAAAATAAAAAACCAAGTCTATCGTGGTTCTAGAGTCTAAATAGAATTCATAGTATTTGGATTCACAATTAATTTTTACGTTGATTAGTAGACTAGTATAGCCTATCATAAATGGAGACCCCATACGTGTAGGTTCAACATTAGTAACTCTATTGTTTACCATTGCCT
>BPVZ01000003.1:3344424-3354600 GCA_020521535.1 Rubroshorea leprosula | reverse complement strand
TCTTTTTTTTTTCTTTTTTTTTGGTTTTGTTTGCTAGCCGCCACCTCCTCCTTCCCCTTTAAAAGGGAGGAAACTAGGGTTTTCTTTGTTAAATTTGGGTTTTGATGGGCTGGTTTATAAAAGTGGGTTGAAACTTGAATTAAATTGTTAATGGGCTCAATATTGGGCTAGATTTATGAGTTTATTTTAATAAATTTCATCCTCAACTTTTTAATTTTTTCAATTGAGTCCTTTTCTTGTTTTTTTTTTTCTTCAACTTCTTCACAAAATTTTTTTATAATGATAAATCCGAAACGGTACGTGAAAAATTTCGATATCCGGTACGTACCGTTCTAGTAATAAAATCAATACGCACGTCGGTACGGTATTGAGTCCTTTGAAAAAGAGACCAAATAAGAGAAATACATAAAGGGAGAGTGAGTGATGAGAGAGAGATAGAAAGGAGGGAAGGCTTAAATTTTTTAATTTTAGATTTAGATTTGAAGGATGTTTATGAATTCTCTTAGAGTAGAGGAATGTCAAAGACTCTTTTTTTATTATTTTTATTTTTTTGAAGTTTAGGGATATTTAGTGGCATTAAGCGATTTAAAAATGCTTAGATTTATTTTCTTAGGTGTAGTTTGGTGGCTTGGGGTATAAATGTATAGACTTTCTTGAGTTGTGAATTCGAATTAATTGTTTCATAACATAATTAAGTTGTTTAGGGTTTTGTGGACTGGGGGTTTCTTTAGATTTTTATTTTATGATGTTGACATTCTCTTTTACAAGCGAAGGTGAGGCTGGATGAAGACTTTCTTATGATCTGTTTACCCTCTATAGTCTTTTGTGAAATTTGCATACGAATTGTTTTCCAAAGAATGTGGTATCTCATTTTTTTATTAAAAAAATGAGGATATGCTTTCAAAATCACCAAAAAAGTGTTGTTGTGCAAAGCTTCCTAAATACTTGGTAGTAAAGCTGTAAATGAGCCAAGTAGCTTTGGTTTGAAACATTTTTGAATTTGAGCTAGCTTGGTGTAAGCTACTTGAGTTCACAGTTAAATTTAATAAAAAAATTTATTTTTCTCAAAGCTCATGATCCTTTTGAACTTGATTGAGCTTGCCTTGAGTTCATTACCATGGCATGGGTGTCAAGCTAGAGTGCTAAGCTATTCAACCTTACTCATTTACATTTTTATACTTTATTTTATGCACAAGTGTTAATTATATAATAGAGACTAACTCTTTCCTCTTCTTAATCCTTTCCCACTTGTGTCAAGTTTTTAAACTTGGAATCCTCAATTTTTAACCTTAAAAGTCAATTCCATTACATTTATCCTACATGATAGTAATAGCACTCTTACTTCATCTACCTTTTCTTATCTAATAACATAATTGTATGTTTTCTAATTAAAAAAATTAGCTTAATCCCTATTTAATCCCCAACTTATAGATTTTAAGATTATTAGCCTCTTCATTAACCTCTCAACAACATGATTTGGGAAAATTCATCCTTAATTGACAAATTTAGGATATGCTACTCACTCAAGATGTCATGCCTATCCCATCCAACAACACATTTGTGTTCTCTTTTTTACCTTGTGTATCACAATGGTAATGATAGAGTGGGGCCCACAGTGGCGATGTGCAGAAACCACGCAGTTGAAAAACACGTCTCAAATCTATCAAATATGGGTGAATTTCCTAAATTGTGATGTTGAGGGTTAATAATCTTAAATTTTTAGATGAGGGGCCAATAACCTTAAAGTTAATAAGTTAGGGGGCTTAAATAGGGATTTACGCCGACGAAGTTGACTTAGAAATATAAGTTTTAGTCAAGTTTTATTCTCACAATTCACAACTCTCCGCCACTTATTCTAGATTCTTCTCATCTCTTCTCAGACTCTCTACCTCCGGCGATGGCTTCCAATCTTGAAATCAAGGCCAAGGAGGCGTTCATCGACGATCACTTTGAGCTCGCCGTGGATCTCTACTCTCAGGCCATCAGTGTCAACCCTAAAAACGCCGAGCTCTTTGCTGACCGCGCTCAGGCCAGTATCAAGCTCGGAAATTTTACTGGTAACTGCTTCGTTCTCATTCTTTTGATCTGTTCTCGTTCGTCTTACCGGCAAAACGGAAGGGATTTTCATACTGTTCCGTTGCTTCCTCTTTAGTAATTAGTTTTCTTCTGGTTGGATAGTGAAAAGATCATGTCTTTTCGATTTAAGTTGTTTTAGTGGTGATTTTTTAGTGCTATAGAACAGTTTGGAAGTTATAGTGAGTAAATTCTGTTATTTTATCGCGCAGAGGCTGTGGCTGATGCTAGCAGAGCGATCGAGTTGGATTCGTCTATGTCCAAAGCATACTTGAGGAAAGGGTGAGTACATTAACAAAGGGAAAAACTTTTGGCCTTTAAGAGTTCATGATCATTGTCTTTATTATTGCATACAAATGCATGCTCTAGTTAACTAGTTTCGGGTGATTATGCAGAATTAATCCAATCGCTTTTGTTGTGTCCAATTATAGATACTACTTTCAGTATTACTAGGTATCCAATTTCTGTTGGATATCTAATGTTATCTACTTATAGAGCTATCTTGCGCAATTATCAATAAATTTCTTTGAGATCCTTGGATTTTGTTGCAGTTGGGAAATTTTTGTTTTCTTTTCGTGTTGGTGAATATTAGTGCACAGAGTTTAAACTGATGTGATGATGTCTATAGCTTATCATACCACGTCAATTGTCAACCTTTTTTTCCTCAGAGCCACTGTTTCCCTATAATTTTCTTTGTTATGTAATTTTTAGGGGTTTTTGCAAATTTTTTTTTAAATGTTTTTGTGAGATTTGTTCTGGTGAGGTCAATTGGTCCCACTGGATGCAAAGTACTTTGGCACTCTGCTGAATTTCTTTTTCATTCAATACGATTCAGATAAATACAAAATCTGAATAATTCAACAATTTAAAACTCTCATTCTTCACTTTTTAATGATTATGTACAGCATGGCATGCATGAAACTTGAGGAGTATCAAACTGCTAAGGCAGCTTTGGAAAGTGGTGCTTCTTTGGCTCCAGGAGATGCAAGATTTACCAATTTGATCAAAGAATGTGATGAACATATTGCAGGTAATAGAGATTGATTATCATGTTAAATGGATTTAGTTGACTAATTTTTCTGATCTTTATTCTTTTTTTTTTTTTAGAAATTAGATGCTTTAAATGTTATGAAATGAACTATGGAAGACTGGACAAAGTATATGAAAATTTCTGATTGTAGAAAATACCTTTGTGAAACCTCTGGATGATCTCTCTTTTGAACTTATTATGAACTTTGAATGTTTGTTAGAGGAAGCTGGTGAATTACCAAAGCCACCATTGGAAAAGGTCCCAGAAAATGTATCTGGAAAAGATGTTGAGCTAGGGGATGAACATTCTAATCAGCTGACGTTTGCTGCACCTTCCAAACCAAAGTACAGGTTTGTAGCTATGGTTCTGTATGAAATTTTATTTACATTCATGATGATTTCAATAGCATGGTTTTGACATCTTTGCAAATGTGATGTTCTTTTGGTCTGTTTGTAATTTGTTAATCTGGTTATGAAAACTTCCACAGGCATGAATTTTATCAAAAACCTGAGGAAGTAGTGGTGACCATTTTTGCGAAGAAAATACCACATGACAATGTTACAGTGGACTTTGGTGAACAAATAGTATGATGCACATTGGTTTTTTCTTCTCTTTTTTGTTTAGTCTTATGGTTATACATAGCTTTGAGTAACTGGTTACAAATAGATGGACTGCTGAAATGTTAATGTTGTTTATTGTTGTGTAGCTAAGTGTTACAATTGACGTACCTGGTGAAGATGCATATCATTTTCAGCCTCGCTTATATGGAAAGGTATTGCCTGAAGTTTACTTGGTCAAGAATTTCTTTATTAATAAGACAAGTTTTTCATTGGCAATTTTAGTCAATAGAGAAAATGGTAATTCTTCAACCTTGTCACCCATTGGGGTTTGAGATTTATATGTGAACTAGGAAGTAGTAAATTTATTTTTCTGAATTGTATTGCTTTTGATTAATAGGTTTATTGTTAAAAAATTGTGTGTTTAACTTACCCTTATATATGGAATGCTAATTCTATCACTTGCTGTTTGGTCATGTGCAAACAGATAATACCTGCAAAATGCAGGTATGATGTCTTGTCCACCAAAATTGAAATTCGTCTAGCAAAAGCTGAACCAATTCACTGGACATCTCTTGAGTTCAGCAAGGAAAATGCAGTTGCACAAAGGGTTATTGTACCTTCTGGTATGTTGAACTTCTTACACTTTGGTTTCTGGATTGGAGTGGAAATGCTGTGCTAGTTTTTACTTGTGTTACCTTTTCTAATTTCACAGTCTATGCCTAGTTTCCTCTGTGTGTGTGTGTGCAAGCATCTAGATTTGTGTACCTGCACATAATATATGCAGTTCATCATTTGAATTTCTTAACAGTTGGTCTTGTTCATCTACTTGGGTTAAATGGCCCCCTTTAGGGCAGCAAAACTAAGTAAAAATTTGTGCTGGACTGTCTATGTTATTGCTTGAGTGTTTAACTTTGTTGAATCATTTTGAACATGTGAGACATTCACACTTTTTTTGTTGTGGTATTTTTTGTTTTGTAGCAACTGCAAATGAAAGACCTACTTACCCATCCTCAAAACCAAAAGGGGTAGATTGGGACAAACTTGAAGCTGAAGTGAAGAAGGAGGTCTGTGCTGAAACCTAGTTATTTTTAATCCCATAGATATCAATTGGGTTTTTCTAAGGGCACTGATTAGAAAAGGCCATATCAATTTCATTAGTATTTCTGATATAAGTGCTAAAGTTATTAAATTATGGTTTTTAAACTTTGCATGACTCTTTTGGTGGTCTGACTTTCAGGAGAAAGATGAAAAGCTGGATGGTGATGCTGCTTTGAACAAATTCTTCCGGGACATATATAAGGATGCTGATGAAGACATGAGAAGAGCCATGCAAAAATCTTTTGTGAGACTCTGACCCAGAATAAAGTGTCAAAAGTAATTTGTTATTGTATGTACAGTATCCTAATATATTTTGGTGTATGATGTAGGTGGAATCAAATGGGACAGTGTTGTCTACAAACTGGAAAGAAGTTGGCTCAAAGAAAGTGGAGGGAAGTCCCCCTGATGGTATGGAAGTGAAGAAATGGGAGATTTGAATTGCTTCTCCCATTCATAATATACTAACATGGAATGTGATATTGCTCTGTGAATGCTATTCTCTCTTCTTCAAACCCAAACTCATTTCGTCCGTGAACTGTGAAGGCTTTACTCTGCTTTGAGTCTCTGACTCTACATTTTAACTGGTTTCTGGTACATGGGTTTTCCTCTATTTTTTTTTTTTTTTTTTCAATTTTGGCACCAAGTGCAGTTACTGTTATTCCTATATAAAACTCTAATTTCTGATTTATTTATGTGACTATTTTCATCTTCATCTTCATCCTCCCAATTCAACCCCTATTGTAATTGATAGAGCTTCAATGAGTTATTGGTACTTTCAGATATGCATCTGCATGATATGGTGTCATATGCTCAAGAAATTGATGCATGTATGGCACAAAGAACTTTTTTTTTCTGGGTTTAGTGGCTTAGGTCTCCCTGGACAAGCTTATGCATACTTTGAAACTAATTTCTTTTTAATCCGGTTAAAGGCAAGTTAATTTTCACCGAGACAAAGAAATTTATGAAAAATTACTGCATCATTAGTCTCTTCAAAAAATTGAATTTGATTAACAAAGTGGGGAGTAACTTTTTTATCAATTTAGCCACAATTACATGGGTTTATGGCACAAGGAACTGATTGCATCATCAAGAGTTATTATATAGCAAATGGGATTAAGCAACGCGCATGCTGCTACTTTTATATTCCAGCGTGGCGATCGTTCGCCTCATTGTGTATAAAATGGTGAAAAGAACAAACTCGGATATCTACATTGGGTGTCTGAATTTGCTTCCAAGGATTCTACATCTCGTTACAGGTCTTCCCCACTTGCTGTATAACCTCTGCTGGCACAACACAATATGTAGCACTTGTATATGGTCTAAGATCTCTCTTCTCATGTCTGGTATGGAATTAAAGTCTATTCTATGTATCTATAATGCTTGTCGTGGCAGCAGAAAGCAACAAGCGGCAATTGGAGTTGGCTAATTACAATGGTAAAAAGAAAGATAAAAAAAGGGGTGTTTTCCTTTTAAAAAAGAGACGTATAACCCGTCCTGTATTTTATAGTTTTCTCTCCATTAATAGTAAAATTTATAATTCACATAATGTGAAAAATAGTGTTTATTTTTCTATAGATTTTTTTTTTTTTGAATAATTGATCATAGCAAAGGTCGAACCCACGCTAAGGGAGGGGATGCACCTTTCATTGTGGCAGTTGCCACTAGGCCCAAAGGTCAGGTGCTTTTCTATAGATTTTTTTTTTTTGGTGTAAATTATAGATTTTGATAACATTTCAAAATGCATTGTTTAATTTAAATTATATTAAATTATATAATATTAATCATTATACAGAATTTGAGAATTCGTAAATAAAATAATAATAACTCCTTTTAATAAGAATTCTCATCAACTTGGGTTCGAGTCTCTCACTCCCCTTTTCTCCAAATATAATCCTATTCAAAAGAAAAAAAATCATTAGATGGAGTTAAATCATTAATATTGAGGTTCTCTTTACGTCTAAAAAATAGTAGAAATGAATGTTCAAAAAAAAAAAAAAAAACCAAAGAAGTAGAAATGAAGGTACCCAACGACATGACGTCATGTCGTTTAATTAGATCTAAAATAACTGCTTTCTCTTCTAGAAATCTGGTTCTTCCTCCACGGACCAGACGGAGTGAAAAATAATGCAGTTCTTTGGTGGATCGGAGATCAGTCCGTCGCCGCCTGCTCCGACGGCGACTGGCAACAACGCGCACATGATGTACGTTTTCAACAGGAATGGTGTCTGCTTGCTCTACCGGGAATGGAATCGACCTCTACACACTCTCAACCCCCAGCAAGACCACAAGCTCATGTTCGGTCTCCTCTTCTCTCTCAAGTCCCTAACAGCCAAAATGGATCCCACCAGGTTTCGAGATTCATCTTATTTCCATCTCTAATTTCATTTCCCTGATTTGTTTTCCCAGTTTTCACCGATCGGATCTAATTTGTGCAGTGCTGAGAAAGGAAATCTAGGAGTACCACAGCTACCAGGACAAGGATGTTCATTTCACAGCTTCCGTACTAATACCTACAAGCTTAGTTTCATGGAAAGTCCCTCTGGGATTAAGGTCAGTTTACGTGCTTGTTCTGTTTTTGCCTACAGAAAATTTCAATCTTTTTTTTTTTTGTTCTTTCTTTCTTATTTGCATTAGATTTTAAGGGAGAGAACTTTAGATTGGAGATTCTATTCTATAAAGGTAATTAGTGATTCTTACTGATCGATCCTAATTCTACAATTCTGAAAGACTTTTGTTATATATATATATTTTTCCGGTATGAAGCTTTTTCTTAGAAAAACATTTAGAAGTGAAGTTGAATTGAATTTCATTTGGGTTGAGTTATTTGACGAAAATGTTTGAATTGAGTTTTCATTTAAATAGTTAAATTCTTAACCTGCTCTAACTGTTTTTTCCCTTATAAATTTAAATGATATATCACATTGAAAAAAATAAAACCATATTGATATATAAAATTGAATTAACTCTAAATCCTTATACTAAAGGTTTTGCATAAAAGTGGCGCTAGAAGCCTGTTTAGTTCTTCTGTGTGGCTTCATTCCGCTAAGCAGTCTATCCCCTATTTCTCTATTAAGTAAATAGGAAAGTTGCTGTGTGAAATTATCTATATAATCAATTACTCTGACATGGAGAATTTTACTAGAAATGCATCATGTACGCTCTCAATGATTTGATAGAGCTATTACTAGAGCTTCAGAAGGATCGTGGTGTGTACTGGCTGACATTATGTTCATAAAATTTTGGTTATCTGTTTATTTGCTTTTAGTCATTTTTATAGGAATTCACTCTAAAATGCTGATTATGACTGGATTGTATTACTCTTGTGTAGATCATTTTGGTCACGCATCCTAGAACTGGTGATCTTCGCGAATCACTGAAGTATATTTATAACCTGTATGTTGAATATGTTGTTAAGAACCCACTCTATGCTCCAGGAACTCCAATCAGGTGACTAGTTAATGCTTCTCTTTTTATATCTTCATGTAAAGTAATATGATCATCAGTCGCAGGATATGATACATACATACTCAGTTGTCACTGCTAAATGGTGCTCTTACCTGTTGTATTCTTTTAAATAAGTTTTTTTTTATAGGGCTGCATTTTGATGGCACTACATACAGATGTTGATAAAATCTTGTCTTAAAAAGTGTTTGTATGACGGGGTTTACTGAAATCACCTGATACTTCATGGTATTTGTTGTTTTCTTTCTTTTCTAACCTAGTAAGGACCAGGAGTAGGAAACAACAGCTGAGGATTCCCCATGGAGAATTTGATTTATAACAGTAATGGTAAGAGAATGAAATGAAAATTGTTTGATGACTATACTAAACCTAAGGGTATAATGTACCATGAAAAATGGATCATGTGATAGCCACAAGAAGTTCTCAAAACCAACCCAACTGGCATTTTTTTTTTTTTTTATGATGTGGTGCTAACATAACAGAACTGGGATGTTGTCTGATACGTAAATGCATTATTCAGAAAACCCACCCCACCATCATTAGAGCCTGTCTCAAGAGACTTTCTTTACAGTTTACAGACTTCTTGACACATCCCTTTATGTTTCTCTAATACTTGATAACAACAAAATTACTTATTAGCTAGCTTTGTAGAGAGGTGTACATGGGGAATTAAATACTCTCCTGCTGATTATTTGATGAGGTTGCCTTGTTGGACATTGTTGTGGTGTATCTCTTATTCCCATTTAATCCGCACCTGTTACATACTGTTATTGCATATGGTTTCTGGCATGCTTCTTTGGCACTTGAAATATAAGCTGTACCAGAAAACATCACTTCAAGTTATCATCCCTTATTTAACACATGATATGTTATTTTTAGTTCTATATTGATTTCCCCCTGTATGACCCTTGTTTGTGCTGTGCTCTATGTAGGTGTGAGTTATTCAATACAACTCTTGATCAATATGTGAGGAGCATTGCCTAGTATCCGGTAGTCTAATGCTGGCCATCTTTATCTTGCTGCTGCTGGCCTTAGGAGAAGTGCCTCTTAACTCTCGTTGATGAGGATTGGGTGTGGGTTACTGTGTGACAGTTGTCATATATAACTGGACGAGTGCACTAGAAATGATTGGTTCATAGAAAAGGGTCAGTGAAATACAGGCTTGATGCTTTCTTCATTTTTTAGATTGTTTTGGTGAGAATTGACTTTGTAGTCATTGAGTGTGGTGAATCTTATCCTCAAGGTGATATTTAAATAAAAAAAAAAAATTCTCTTGTTCGGTCTTATATCCCTACCCAAGAAGGGTGAATTGGGTCTTGCAACTGTTCCAAGTGCTCTTGTGGTATTTATATTTTACCAAATTCTATCCAAATTTGCATCTTTTAATGCAATGCACTAAGCAATTTAAGGGAAAGAGAAATCGAAGCCAGCGTTGTATGGTGGTTTAGTACTATTCCTTTGCTTACACTCACTTTCTAAGTTTCTGCGATTAAAATTTCCATCCACGAACTTTGAGGAGTTTTCTTCTGCTCCACTCACAGGAGAAACCATTTACAACCTAATCTGGCATGTTAGTCAGCCTTTCACAAGTGAAGTTCACGAACTCAGCTACGGTTAAAACCACTCCTAAATTTGTTAAAGCCGCAGGAATTGTTAAATTTTTATCTTAACTTAATAATTAAAAATAGGTGATAAGTAGTAAAAGAGTTGATATTTATTATTTAATATATTAAAATTAATTTATAAATAGATCTAAATATCATAATTAATTAATTTATAAATTAATAAAATCATAATTAAAACATGAGGTGTTAATAAAATAGCTTGTGACCATTGCCATGGCCCACAAACTCACTTCTCTAAGAAATAAACGCTGATTTAAGGTGAATATAAAATCTTTTGTATCCTAACAAAGAAAAATAATTGGGAGATGGCTTTTTATATAATTTTTTT
>BPVZ01000003.1:3286398-3303547 GCA_020521535.1 Rubroshorea leprosula | reverse complement strand
ATATATATATATATATATAAGTAAAGTTTTGGATTCACCAAATTAGATGTTGGTGCAATTCTATGAACTAGTATATGAATTATTGGTTATGTTTTAGAATACTCACAACATGCATGAGTGACAATAAGAGAAATGATATATAAAATTGTATTTTGTAGATTATAATTAGACCTTGGCATTTTTAGTGATTTTAGTCATTCCTGTGCCATAATTTTTAAAAAGCTTTTTGGTTTTCTTTGTGTAGTTTTTTTATTTTTAAATTTTATGCACAATATGAAACAATCACATGAATTTGGTATAAATTCTCTTGATATGTTGCATTTAGTAGAGTGATTATATGTTACTAATTTGTCAACAATACTTTTTTTTTTCTTAATGACTATTGGTGAGTGTTCTTTTTTGAATCTAATATGAAAAATATTGTTTATATATCTTTTTTTTTTTTCTTTTACTTTAGATTTTATGTTGGAAAGATGAAGGAACTACGACATATAATGAGGAACTTGAATTTTTGGTTTGGGGACCTGACAGAAGGGTGATCAAATATACAAGTTACCTTATTAATGGTTGGAAATTTTGCACTAAAGAACATGATATGAAGTTGAAAACACAAAATAGTGGAGTATATGTAAAAGGAGATGGAGGCATTGATTATTATGGGGTACTAAATGAAATTATTGAACTAAATTAAATGAAATTATTGAACTAAATTATGGAGGACATAGTGTGGCTCTTTTTAAGTGTGATTGGTGGGATGTATTCAGTAAAGAAAGGAACAAAGGATGTAAAGAAGACCAATATGGGTTTACACTAGTAAATGTTACACATAGACTTCAAACTAATGAACCTTTTATATTGGTTAGTCAAGCTAAACAGGTGTACTATGTGTCAGATATAAAAAATTCAAATTGGTATGTTATGATCAAGACAAAACCTCGTGATTTTTATGATTTTCCTCTTGATGAAGATGCAATTAAGTCATATCATGAAAGTGAGGATATCAGGCATACACAACAAGATGCCTTGGTGTGTGATAATGATCTTATTTTGAATCGATTAGAAATAGAAAATGTTGATGTTGAACAAAGGTCAATAACTCATGATGACCTGTTGATAGAAGATGAAACTAACTATAAGGATGATCTTATTTTCAGTGAAAAAGAAGGGGGGGCCTTCACTAGAAGATACAGATGATGATGATTTATGATCATTTGCTTTGATTTGTAGTTTAATGTTTTGGGACAATATTTTGGAATCTATTATTAAAGTTATGTAAACTATTTTATTAAGATATTATCATTTAATTTAATTTAATTTTAGTGGTTTTGTTTTGTTTTTTTCTTCATAACATGAAGTTCATTTATGATATTTGTAGTATTAGTGCTAATAAAATAAAGTATATGAAATATATAATGATAACATGAATTTTTATCTAAAATTTTAAAAAAATTTTATATAGTTTTCATAATTATATGTGCACATAATAAGATATTCTTCATTTTTCATGACTTTGTAGTCTATGCTAAAAGAAATCTTCAATGAAAGAAATGAAAATATAAGAATTCAATTGATAAATCTAAAAAGGTTGAGAGATGAAATAGAAAATTTTAGATGTGACATTAGGGGCATATTTGAATGAAATTAAAATTTGAAGATTAAAATGTAAAATATTATTGGGGACTAAAATTGAATTTTACAATTAAATAAATTGATCAAATTGTATTAAATCTTCTAGGAAAATAATAAATTATGTTTTTTTTTAAAGTTAATTTTATAATGCTGACTTTTATCCATAAGAAATTATGAATTTTCTCAATCTCACAAATTATGGATTATTAAATTTATAAATGTTGAAATTTCTTTCTTTGTGGTAGATTTTTTTTAGTCACAAATATTTACCTAATTTATAGTGATTAATATTGTTGTAACTAATTTATTTATTTTTTAAATTCAATTGTGGATTAATTGCGACAAAAAATTTTGTTACTTCTTGTGAATTTTTTTAGTAACAAACCCCATATAGTTACAAAATATATTTGTTACAAATCATAATTTTAGTCACAAGAAAAAAAGAGCATTTGTGACATGAATTTATCTTTTGTAATTAATATTTTTCAAGTAACTAATAGTTAATTTATTTGTGATGATTTTGACCATCACAAATTTAAGTAGTTTATTGTAACAAATTTTTAATAACTAAATATTATTTTTGTGTTCAAATTATATATTATAATATTAAAAATTAATATTAGTGATTATTATCTTAAATTAATCATAAATATAAAAAATACTAATGACTGATTGATAATCAGTCACCATTTTCGGTCACAGAAAACCCATTTTCTTGTAGTGAATCCAATTGCCATCTTCGTCAGCTGCTTAGCAGAAAGCATCCCCCATGCTTCCAAAACAGAGAAACACAACGCTTTTACTCGGTTGAGTGCTTAACCAACCTAAACACTCATGTTCAGTACCTTCATTTGTGGAAATCAAAGGCCCAACGCAGTAAATGGGAGGAGTTTGGCCATCTGGAACGCATAGTCCCTCAACAAGAGATCTGACTGTCCTTTTCGCTAATGATTCAAAGGTGTTTACGAGGATTCCTCTGCTTTTGGGAAACCTTTCCGCACTTTCTAAGAATCTTCTATAGATGTAACTGTTGCGCACTTGTAGATTTGCTGGAATATTTGAAGCTGGGAAGGATGACTATCCAGGAATTTCAAGTAATTTATTAACGTCTTTGAAATCTTCTTCGGTGCTTCGATGAAGGGTGGGGAAGTAAAGGAAGACAGTAAGGCTACTAGCAGAAGAGGTGAAGAAATAGTAAGTGGGGATCTTGAATTCATCGGTGATATCAAATGCGACATCATTGAAGAAGTCTAAGATAAGGGCCTTGATTTGAGATGTCTCCAACACGGTCCTAAGGACATGGCGGATTTGGATTATTGAGGCGTGGAAATTCATAAGCAAGCACTTCAACATTCAAAGATGAAGACTTGGGTGGGATTGGGACTGTCAGGACTCAGGACTCAGGAGATGGTGGAAGTTGGTGGAAGTGGTGGTGGTGGTGGATACGGAGTCAATGTATTGGGTAATGGCATCAAAGGAGGTGAAAGACTGAAAGGAGATGTGTACAGAAGAACTTTGATGGAGAATGAAGGAAATCGTTTGAGTATGAACTTAGCTAGCTCAATGATGGAAATCAGGCGACCCATTCCGGCTGAGGGATACAGAACTATGGTCTCTTCCATTATTTTGCCCGCAAAAGATGATCATACAGTGGAAGACTGGCCATAATGAAAAATATATAGAGAAAAAAAAAAAATTTTGGGGCAAAAGAGAAAGGTGGTGATATAGGACAAATGTTTTATTATTTTTTATATATAATTTTTATATATCATTAAATATGTAAATGTATTAAATATTATAAGTTTTAAATGAATAAAAAATTAATTATTTAAATAATATAAAAATAATATAAAAAATTATCTTTAAATTATTTTTCAATATATATATGTATATATAGATATCAAGAAAGAACATATAATGGGAAAAGGTTATTGCCACTCAACAAATTGTTATGGGCACTCAAATTTTTATATTTTGTTTTTCTAAATACTGATTCTATCTAATTTAGTTGTAAAAATTTATTAATAACTATAATTATTACTTGATTGATGATAAAATATATGATATTTGCTGTGTTAAAATTCTTTAGTAAATTCATTAATTATTTTAGAAAATATAATGATGGGAAGAGTATTAAATTAACAAGCATTATTGGTTAATTAGGTATAAAAAATAATTAATCTTAAATTTATTTGAATAATTAAAAATAACTAAAAAATATTACTCAAATCATAAGTATTTTTTATTTTATTTTCATATTAAGAATTTGGGAACAATTTTTAGTCTTATCTATTTTTTCCTTAAAAAATAAATAACTATTTTAATTAAAGAATGAATCATTAAAGTTAAAATATAACTATAAAGGTAAAGTAAGAAAAAATATTTATTTTCTTTAAAATAAAAAAATGAGTATTATTCTAAAATAAATTTTAAATTAAAAAATATTTATTATTTTAAGACAAAGGGAGGAAGATAAAGGTAACTAGGATATGAAGAACCAAGATGACCAATTTTATCATAATCAATGAAATATAAATTTTAAACTAATATGTTTTTAAGATTAATTTATTAAATATTATTGTATATGACAACAAGTTATTTCCTTTAAATTAACTAATTAACTTTCTTAAATTAACTTAATTCTCTCCTTACTTGTTATATTAGTTATAATTTTATATAATTTAAAATAAATTAATGAACATTAATGACGTGAAAATCTCTAATTTCAGAAATAAAAGCTACAAACTCTCTTCTTTTTTCATTACTAAATGTAACACTAATTAATTTTCAATCTATTAATCTAACACATGATGTATGTCATTGTTAGCCTAATTCTTGCAATGCTTTCAAGTTCATTTATAAATTACGTAATTTATCAAAAGGCAATCAAATTTTTAAGTTTGATAATAAAATCTCCTCATAAAAATAATTTTAATTAAAAATATAAAATTATAAAATTTATATTAAATTAAGTAGACTACACATGGTACTAACAAGTTGAATTAATTCATAATAAAAATATTATAATCTAAAATCATATTCATAAACTAATAATTCAAATTAAACCAGAGAATAAAACTCAAAGAAAAGTAAAATTTAATTTGATGATGTTAATTTATTATTGATGAATTCTTATAAGGTCTAACTTAAGTTTCATTTGACAACTATTTTTAATATTTTTTTCTTTTATTTTTTATTTTTTTAATTATTTTAAAAATATATAAAAATTAAATAAAATAAAAATTAAGTATATTGTTTTTAAAATATTAAAAGATTAAAAAATCAATAATTATAATTACATATCAAAACTCTCAAACCAAACCTTAGTTTTTAAGAGTGCCAAAATGCCTATCTAAAGTCCTGTACTTTACATCATGAATGACTATTTATAAGAGCATAGTAAAATTGTTGAAGTGGTGATTTGAATAATAAAGAATTTAAGATTTAAAATTAAAAATTTTGAATTCAAGTATTTGACTAAATGAAGAAAAATAAAGAAATGAAATAATTATTTTTTATTATATGACTTATTATTTAATATAAAAAAATGTATAATAAACTTAATTAGAGTAAAAGTTAATAAAGGATTCAACAACACCCTAAACCGAAGTGCCGACATCTTCTCCGATGCGCGAAACAAAGTCGGCAAAAACCCACTTTATCGCTTTATTTTATGTTATAATACTTTTAATCCATCACTTTATTAAGTTTATAGATTTTAATCTCTTATCTATTAAAATTAAAAAAATAGCCCTTAAGTTAGACTGACTGTTAATTCTATTAACTGAAAATAGATTTTTATCAACTAACAATCAACTAATAGTCAATTAACAGAATTAATAAAATATTATAAAATTAATTATGTTAACTGTATTAGTTAAAAGAAGATTTTTAATAGCTAACAGTCAACTAACAGTCAGTTAATAGAATTAACAGTCAACTAACAGAATTAACAAAATGTTATAAAGTGAGGGCTATTTTTTTCAATTTTAATAGGTGAGGGGCTAAAAGTGTCCTAGTATAAAGTGAGGAGCTAAAACTTATAAATTTAGTAAGGTGAGGGGTTAAAACCTTCAAATTTAACAAGATGAGGGGCTAAATAAGGGTTTTGCCAACAAAGTCCGGGAATTTTGGGCCAAAATGCAATTTTGTTTCTTCATGGACAAAACTGTTATTGTTCCACATCTTTTATCAAGTTGACACTTTGATCGTTAAAATTTAATTTCTTCGGTTTGGTCCTAAACGTTTCAGTTCCTTCCAATTAAGTTTTTCTCTTTTCTATTTTTGCACAAATGAAAATTATATAAAATCAAGGTAAATATTATGAAACTTGTCCAAATATCAATAATATTAAGGTAAAAATTCTACATTAATATATATGAAAATTCACCTTATCAATATTTATTACTTAACATATTAAACTCAATCTATATACTGATATCATTACATCATAATTGTCATTTACCTACACACAAAAATTGTAACTAAATTTCCAAAAAAAAATAGCTATAACCCTCCTAAATACTATAGTTACATATTAGATGACATAATTAGTATACTATGTAACTAAAGATAATTAGCTATATTTACAATAATATTATTAGAGTTTTTAAATTCGTAAGTAAAAAGTTTTAGAGAATTTATACCTACATTTATAAAATCATAAGTAAATAAAAATATATTCACTTATTAACTATAGGTAAAAACCAATGACAACAACAAAATAATAGTTTCGGTATCATCATTTAGCATCAATATTTGTTCTTACTAAATATATTATCTAACAATACTATAAGTTGTAATAAAAAAGTTTATATTATAACAACTTTGTTGTATGTAAAATGAATATTTCATAACAATATTAATTGTTACTAAATATATTATTACAAAGCCACATAAGTTGATGTAAAAAAAAACACATTATAACAACCTTATTTGGGTTTAAAACTAATATATTATAATAGTATCTATGTTGTCAAATATATGATATAACAACATCATAAGTTGTAACAAAAATGAAAATGAAATTTAAAAAATTTTCAATACAATTTTTACAATAAAATTAATTATTATTATTTTAAAATATATTTTAATTCAAATAATTTTAAATAATAATAATAATAATGATGATAATAATAATAATATGTTTAAAGGCGAATAATAAAATTATTTGGCCCAAGACAAACATTACAAGACTTTAAAATTTTGATTAATATATTTTAAATCTTTCCTTATATAAGATATTCGTAAGTTATACTTTTTGTTTTTGACCAATATGGGATTAAGGTGTTTTCTTATATAGAGTATTAATAAGCTTCATTTTTTATTTTTAGGTGATGTGAGATTCTTTTATTCTACAATTTTACTCATATGCCAATAGAAGAATAAAATAACTATCAAATAAAAACCAAAAAGAACTCATTCAAGTAAATATAAAAAATAATATATTATATACTTTATCAAAATTATGATTATTAATTTATTTTAAACAATAAAAGTTGATTTTTATTAATATTTGCAATACAAAATGTACTCTAAAACTCTAATGATCATATTACTTCCAAATATATATGTATACACATGATTATTTCTAATTAATCACAATGATCATACATAAGCAAATCATTCCACTTCCCAATTTTCACCCTTTTCTCACCCTCTTATTTAAACTACACAAAACTCTTATATTTATCCACAGTTTTATAGGGAGATTTAAATTCTCAAATTGTCATATGTTAGTGGGTTCGACTTGCTTTCTGGTGTCCTCAAGCTATAGAACAACCATGAAAACCCTCTCGAAATCCAATAATGTAAAATTTACAATAATCCACAAGACCCAAAGTTGAAAGGTTAGCTATCAATTCAAAGCTTAACTTAAACCACTTTGTGAGTTTGGAATTCACAGATTATTGCTGTGGTGAAGCAGTTGGAGCTTGACAAATCACCAAGGTAAAGAGATATGATGGGGTAGCGATTGACTTTCAATTTTTCCTTTCAATCCAATTGTTGGTGTTCTTGCTTACTATTGCTTCTCATGGGGATTTGAAGAGAATGGTTCCCTTTTTGTTCTCAAATTGTCGTTGGTGTGTTTTTTTTTTTAATCATTGGTTTTGTTCCCAGTTTTAAGTGTCTTTTCAATATAATAGTTATATAATTTTTTTTTTCGATTTTGCTTCTCTCATGAATTTGTAGTTGGCTTTTTGGAGGCCAACATAAGATTTTGTTTTTTTTTTCTCCTTTTTTTTTTCAAAGGTTAACAAACGATAATGTACCATAGTTATGGTTTTTGAAAATTTATAGCTATAGGTGCTTCTATACCTATAATTGATGTTGACCGTAGGTATATGTTTTTTTTTTATACCTATATTAAGTCATATTCGTTGGTAAAGTCATATTATTCCTATAATTCTTTAAAATACATAGGTATATTTAAATTATATACACACAACTAAGTAAATTGTAGATACAAACAGCTATACCTACAAAAATATGAGTGTAAGTAAAAAAAATAGTGTAGGTATATGGCAATTTGCACATGGTATATTTTTAAATACCATAACTAATTATTTATAAAAAAAAAATGTTAAAGATTGTGTGGCCCTAATAATATAGTGTGTGGCCATAACCAGACCTCTTGATAAGGCTTGAAGAAGACTTCTTATTAGCATGCATTTTACCCATTGTAATTATGGTCACACATAAATCTATTAAGACCACAAAAATTTTGTTAATATTGCTTTTATTGTAGTACTTCTAGATGATTTTGATAATAACAAAATCATTGGAAAAGTGTAATAAGTTTTGTGCAAGTGTGTAGAGAAAGTTATCTAAAATCAAGCATCCATGCATTGCAGCAATGACTTTCACTCGTTCATTCTAGAATATATAGGCAGTGAGAGTTTTGGTTCAAGAGTTAGTTTATATGAAAGTAGACATCGAAGCTTTCTAACTAGCATAAGAACATTCAAAATAGAGTTGGAATGAAAAAAATATGATGATTTGAAGTTGAGGTATGAAAAAAAAATGCAAAAAATGCTTGAAGATTTGAATAAAGATTTCTAAATTCAAACTTTCGAACCAAAAAAGAATGGAAATTCTAGGAGACAAAGGAGATTAGAATATAGAAATAAAGAGCCAAATCTTGGAGAGCTATACTTAACTCTCAACTTGCAAATTCAACTCTTGGGATGGAGGATGAAAATTGGTTAAATTTTAAAAATTCATGAAGAGTCGACTCTTGGTTTAGAGAGTCGAATCTAGGGAGTTATAGATTCGACTCTTGATAGTAGAATAACAACTAGTTTTTTGAATCTAATGATTTAGTAGTGCATCGAATTGCTATAAACTAGTAGTAATGACTAGTTTCAACTTTGCCTCTATAAATATGGTTGGTAAACATCTTGAAGAGCTTCTTGACACATATTAGAAGATAAAAAAAAAAAAAAAAGATTTGATCTTATATTTGCAAATCATTTCAAGAGTTTTGAGTTTACATTTACAAATTAGATCTTTCAGGGGTCATATCCTTTAAAATCTTTCATTCTACCCTTTTTTGTGATCCTAAGAGTGAGTGAAACTCCAAAAAGAGATACTTGAGAGTGAGTGAAGTTTTGAAGAGAGAAACCAAGGGAGGTTTATTTATGATCTTTGTAAAAGGAAGTGTTTGAGTGAAAAACACATTATAAAGGGATTGAATAGAGCTCATTTAATCTACTCTTGAGCATTAGTGGAAAATGTAAAGGAAATTCTTGGTGAGTGAAGCTAACGTAAAGGAAATTTTTGGTAAATCAGGCCAATGTAAAGGATTAGATGCCAAGTGGTTAGGCTAGAACTCTATAAAATTAATTATCCACACTTTTCCTCCCTTCTCACTTTGTTTTTCATTTGGTAGTTGTAAATAGAAGAAAATTTTTGAAGACTTCAAATTCATCCCTTCCTAGAGTATTTGAGCCAACACTTACAAACATTGATTTTGTTTAATATTGTTGTTAAGACAAGTGATAATTAAAAAAAAAAAAGATAATATTTATGGCACTCACTGCTTAGACACACCTTAGTTGGTAAACTCTTTCCTCTTATCTCTCATGGTTTATTAGGATCTATTCCAAATGAATCATTGCATTATGTGTCATGTCAATATGCAAAACAATCGACTTTATTGTTTACTAGTAGTCATTCTCTTTCTACTGCTTCTTTTGCTCTTGTGCATTCTAATATTTGGGGTCCATCTCCAACACCTACCATGGGGGGTTCCAGGTATTTTGTGTTATTTATTAATGATCATACTCGCTTTACCTGAATATATCTTATGAAAAATCGCTCTGAGTTGCCACAAATTTATATTTATTTTGCTACCATGGTCAAAATCCTATTCTCTAAAATTATCAAAGTTTTGAGAGCTGACAATGCCACAAAATAACTTAATACTTGTCACGCCCCAAAACCAAGAGCGAAACAGACGCAGTGCACTCGGGAATGGATCCCACAAATGCACAAGGCTCGAAACTTACTGAGTTCATAATTACTAATTCAGATAATTCAGATTTAGAAACTCAGGTAATATCTAGTTTTTTTTTCTTAAATATTTACTAGTCAATATGTACAAAGATTTATAACTTCATCTATACAGTCATGACTATAACTAAGGGAGTTCTGTACACAAAAATTTTCTAAGTCAGCATGGGTGACTAGCGGCCTAGCTACAAAAACCTAAGTCCAAAATAATGCTTAGCCGTCTAGCTCGTCACTCCCCTAGGCTCCCCATGCATTGGGTCTCATTACCTGAAATGGTGGACAAGGAAAACTTAAATATGGATGCCCGGGATCAAAATTTAAAGCATGCCAAATAAACAGTCTAAACATAAGTAGAGCGTTTTAATAACAAACCATTAATGCAGAATAAAATTAAGTAGTGGTCTCCTCTATTAGTCATGACCAGTGTTATACGCCTCCCACTGGCAGGCACACGATTACTAGTGTATAATCCCACTAGTAGGATAACACAAGCGAACCGGTTCTATCAGTAACATGTCGACATGTGCTAGCGTTTATAAACCTCCCACTAACGGGCACACGAATAACATGACCATATCGGAGACAAAACCAGGTAGGATTTACAAGAAATCCATGATTCACAATCGCCCTCAAATTCAAGAATAAACCGAAAGAATTTCATGTGGGCATGCTCAATTCTAGAAAATAAGAAAATAATAAAAGTTCAATTTCCATTTTAATCATGCTCAGATGCAAATAAATCCATTTAAACCTTGTCACCATCTCAAAAACAAGTTAAAATATGCTTTAAAATTTAAGGGCATTACCATAATTTACTTACCTTAATCACACAGAACAGAAAGCTTAACCCAAGTGCTAGGGTCACAGGACGATCAAAAACCTAATCACAATATTTTCGAATTAATATCTATAAAGAAATTTTATTTCTTTATTTATTGTTATTTTATCTCTATCCGAAATTTGAGCATTAACCGGGATTGAGTATATATATATATATACACAAATAAATACATATATATATATAGCTTCCCCAAACTCACGGACACAATGGGGAACAAGGCTTTTATTTCCATTTTTCCCTTTTTCTTTCGGACATCACCACAACAGTCCCACCCACCAATTTTCCTACATAAACCATCAACCAAAACCCATTCTCAAGTTGCCGAAATTCTCACTATTTCAACAGAATTTTCGGACAACATAAGGGCACCCATACAACCAATTAAACTCAACAAGGCAGCAATTAATCAACCAATTGTCGAAAATTAGAGAAGCCAACCTACCAGAAATTCTCAGCAAGCAAGGCTGGAGCTGGTAGGTATGGGGAAGAGCTGGTGGAAAAATTGGCGGGCTTCCACAGGGACCACTAGCAATTGAAAGAAATGAAAATTAGAGTGAACCCACATACATCAAGGCTAAAAAGAGGAAATTCATGGCTGATTTTTACCAGGAAAACCGAAGTTCACACCCAGCAGCAACCGGTGGCAAAGGAGGAAGAAGACAGCAGATCTGGGAAATTTTCTGCAAGGGAGAAGATTTCTAAGTCCTAAGCCTGTTCTTGAACAAGAAAAGAACAAAAATCATCAAATTCTCTTACCAATTTCAAAGGTGGGGGCGTTGGTGATGGCTGGGTTCATTTTCGGCTGCAGGGGAGAAAAAGAGACAGAGCAGACATGCGAAAATGGCTGGGGAAGACAGAGAGAAAGAAAAAAAGAAAAGTCAGCCGGCCTTATCCAAAATCTTTTGAACCCTTTGGAATTTGAAATTTTGACTATTAGGTTCATTAATAACGTTTTCTCACCATTAAGTCCCTAACTCAACTTTAATGTTCTTGAAATTTTTGGGGTATTACAATACTAAACTTCAATCCTTTATGAAAGAACAGGGTACACTAGCACAAGAATCTTGTCTTTACACTTCTAAACAAAATGGGCAAGCCAAATGTAAACACAGACACATCCTTGATTCTGTTTGTGCTTTACTCATTTCGTCTTCTTGTCCAGAGTGATTTTGGTGTGAAGCTTCTCTTATAGTTGTTTATCTCATTAATCGGATTCCATCATTGATCATCAATAATAAGTCTCCATACGAATGTTTGTATGGTATTCCTCCTACCTATGATCTTCTCAAGGTTTTTGGTTATACTTGTTTTGTTCTTCTTTCACCTCATGAACATAATAAGTTAAAGCCTAAAGCTTGATTATGTTGTTTTTTGGGTTATGGGATTACACATAAAGGATATCGTTGTTGGGATCCTATGTCATAAAAACTTCGAGTCTCACACCATGTTGTCTTTTGGGAACACACTATGTTTTCCTCATTATCAAACTTCCAGTTGTCATCTTTTGATCAACCTCCACATTTTACTAACCCTTTTATTGAGCTATTTCCTAGTGACTCTGCTACAGATACATTTGATGAGCTCCATGATGCCTCTCCACATGCTCCACCTAGTTTTATAGAAGATGTTCTACTTGCTGGTAATGTATTAGACCATGCTAAGTCTTCTTCCCTTACCTCTTCTGTATCACCTATTGGATCTAACCCTATTGATCTTGAGCCTGAAAATGAGATCCTTAATCCACCTTCAAGTCATCCTACTCAGGTAAGAAATCCTCCTAGCTATCTTCGTGATTATCATTGCTTTCTTGCTATTACCTCCTTACATGAGCCTCAATCCTAGCAAGAGGCCTCTTCTAACCCTTTTTGGCAACAAGCTATGCAAGATGAATTGCAAGCTCTTGACAAAACTCGTACATGGGATTTAGTTGATCTTCTTGTTGAAAAGCCTTTAGTAGGTTGTAAATGGGTGTACAAGATCAAAATTCGGTCTAATGGTTTCATGGAGCGTTACAAGGCTCATTTGGTTGCTAAAGGATTTACTCAAGGATATGGGATTGATTATGAAGAAACCTTTGCACTTGTTGCTCGTCTTACTTCAGTTCGTAGTTTGATTGCTATTACTGCTACAAAAAGATGGAAATTGTTTCAGATGGATGTGAAAATGCCTTTCTAAATGGTGATCTTGTAGAGAAAGTTTACATGAAACCACCTCCTAGACTTGAGCATTAGTGGTTTGAAACAAAGTTTGCCGATTGAAGCGAGCTCTATATGGTTTGAAACAAACACCTCGAGCCTAGTTTGCGAAGTTTAGTACCACCATCAGTGAATTTGGTTTTACTTTTAGTCCTCATGATACTACACTGTTCATACACAAGACTAATGGTTCTACTACTTCTTTATGTTGATGATACAATCATTACTGGGGATGATATTTTAGGTATTCATGATCTTAAGTAATTTCTCAATCATAAGTTTGAGATGAAAGATCTTAGTGTTTTGAGCTATTTCTTGGGACTTGAGATCACCTCTTTTGATGATGGATATCTTCTCACCTAAACAAAATATGCTTATGATCATATATCTAAAGCTAGACTCACTAACAGTAAGACTGCATCTACTCCTCTTGAGCCCAATGTTCGACTTACATCCATAGATGGTTCTCCATTACCTGATCTTGCTCATTACAAACAGTTGGTTGGAAGTTTGATTTATCTCACTATAACATGACCAAACATAGGTTATGCAATTCATGTTGTTAGCCAGTTTATGGCTACACCTCACTCCACTTACTATGCAACAGTACTTCGCATTATTCAGTATATTAAAGGTACCATGTTTCATGGACTTCACTTTTCTGCTCATTCATCTCTTGAACCTCATCCTTACCCTAACGCCGATTGAGTTGGAGACTCTAATGATCGTAAATCCACTATTGGATATTGTCTTTTCTTAGTGATTCCTTAATCTCTTGGCAAAGCAAGAAGCAGACAGTTCCATCACGTTCTAGCACAGAGGCTGAATATCGAGCACTTGGAAATGCCACATCGGAGTTACTTAATTTACGTTGGCTAGTAGAAGATATAGGTGTTTCTCAACCGCCTACTACTAATCTTTATTGTGAAAATCAGAGTGCTATGCAGATTGCTCATAATGATGTCTTCTATGAATGCACTAAACACATTAAGGTTGACTGTCACTTTGTTAACCATCATGTTGCACAAGGAATTGTTCATTTTGTTTTTATTGGTTTCGCTAATCAACGAGCAAACCTTTTTACTAAGGCTCATTTTCTTAGATGCTTTCATACTCTTCTTTTCAAACTCAAGTTGGTTTCATCACAGCCACCTTGAGTTTGAAAGGAGATGTTAAGATGTAAATACAATAATTTAAATTATATTCACACTTATTGTAAATATTTTATACCTTAAAATATTCTCTCTATATACTTTATACTTTAAAATATTCTTTTTGTAAACACCTATACAAGATCATTGTACATACAATATTATTGAAGAAAGTAATAAACTTTTCTTCAAATATTTCTCCTTCTTTTTTGATTTCTAACAATATCTTTCTTAAATGTCAATTTTAAAAGATTTTAAATCAAACATAAAAGACTTACTCATTAATGTTATTCTCTTGGTATTTTTTCATTTATCAATATTTCACATTATATTAATTTTTCTCATGAGATAATGTGTTAGCTTACTCTCACATACTCTCTTTATATTAATAATTTTTTTGTTATGGTTCTTTTTTATATTATTCTTCCACTATTGTTTTTTTTTACTCACTCCTCATACCTTCATCAATTATATATATATGTGTGTGTGTGTGTGCAAAACACTGGTTAGTATATCTTTTAATTTAATACATTATATAATATATTTATTAAAAAATTATTATTTTTTGAATTTAAAATTAAAAATAGACAAATTTTAAAATGTAATTATACATACAACATACATAAATCAATTGTACTTATATTATATTTTAATAATTGAAATAAGTAGATATCAAAAACTATGTCGAATACAAAGGTGTATTAATAATTTTCCATATGTATATTTATTTATTCTAATTCTCTTTTTCTTTCTTTATTTTAGATATATTCTAAGTCAAAATATAAAAACAAAACTTCGTAGCATTATTTCACGCCTTTTACTTACATATTATTGCTCCACCTCTCTTTTTTTTTTTGTATGACTCCATCTTTTAGCATACCTCTCATATTTTCGCACTATATTTATCATTCTAAATTATATCCTCATTTATTTTCTATTTTTATATTAATAATTTAGTTGTTATTATTCTTTTTCTCCTTCTCCTCCCCTTTCATCTTCATTTATCACTACATATATATATATATATATATATTTAACCAATCTTCCTCTTTCTATCTATTATTTAAATATTTTATATTTTCTCAATATTATATATATATCTTAAAATCACAAATAATTACTAACATATATAACAAATTTATACACATATCCAACTTCTAATCTATCTGGGTTCTCCTAAATCGGCAAAACTTTTTCATTTTCTTGGTGGTGTTAGCATCGCGAGCATGAACTTTTTCATAACCAGAGGATTTATTGATTTGTGGTTTAGGGATCCTACTGATTGGGTTCAACACAATTAATTTCTTCTTTTTCGTTAACGATAAAAAAAATTTTTTTGTTAAACTTGTGGTTTTGTGGCGTGGAAAGTTGAGTATTTATACAGTTATTCAGTACATTGAATCATAAAAATAGCCTTACTTTAATTTGCTAGAAGGAATTTCTTAGATTTGAATTGAGGAGAAGGATCATGAACTGATGAGCATGCCCATCCCAGTTCTTTCTATTGGTTACCATTTTGTTGTTTTTATGGAAATTCTTTGATTTTGCGAGGAAGAATGGTTAAAACTGATTTTGGTCCTTCTACTTTAATAAAAAATTTATTTTTAGCTTTTTTACTTAAAAAACTCATTTTTAGTCCTTAAAAGTTATTTTGTAACTTCTTTTTAGTCATTCTATTATTTTTTTGCATACTTAACGCAATAGATAATAGAAAATTTAAAGTAGAAGTATTAAAAAAGAGTTTTTTTTAAGGGATCAAAAAATAGCTTTTTAAGTATCTTTTTAGTTCTTTTATTTTGTAATTTCTATCATTTAATGCACTATGTATGTAAAAAGATAACAAAATGATTAAAATTGAGTCAAATAATAAATTTTAAAAACTTAAAAAGAGTTTTCTTAATTAGAAAAACCAAAAAGAAACCTTTTTTAAATAAAAAAAATTAAAAATGAGGTTTTAATTGAGAAGAAATAGGCTTCTATCTTGGTAGCCCACATGAGAAGATGGCTTCTCCGGTGGGTAACTCAAATCTTAATCTAAGTTCTTCGAGTACTTCGAACAAAATTTCGTTTGCTTAATTGTTTAATTAATTAATTATAGATACTTAATTTCATTGTTGAAACATGAAAATGTAATAATTTATTGGAGTTAATTGCCTTTTAATTGAATCTAATTAAATGATTTAGATTTTATGTAATGAAATGTGCGCAACCATCCACATAGGATTAAAATATGTTAATGTGTATGCTGATAAAACGTCCACGTCACCAAAAATCAATTTAAAATTTTACGCATAATCGTATGAATTAAAAAAATATTTGAGGAATAATTTTTTTATTATTTTTAATATAATTTTATGTTTCATTTAAATAATTAATTTTAATTATTTATTTAAAATTTATAATATTAAATATATCTATTTATTTAATAATGCATAAAAATTATATAAAAAATAAATAAATAATGTGAATTCATGGGAAAGTAACATGTCATGTGGGCTCTTCCGTTGATAGAAAGACAAATTTAAGAGATAAAACATAAAGTTTAAGGACAAATTTGATAATTTTTTAAGTTAAAGGATGAACATAGTCCAAAACTGAAAGTTGAGAGACTAAATTGGTGATTTAATCAAAAATAAATGCCAGTTTTTGTGCGCCTGTACCCGGTACATATAACATTGTCTCGGGATGCAATTCAAGAAATTGTTGCACAGCTTCGACCAATAAAATAGGGGTGAGGTTATGGCAGCGCTAATTTTGTTAATGTCATTAATTTTAATTATAATTTAATTAATTTATAGTTTTTTTAAATAGTTAATTAT
>BPVZ01000003.1:3197197-3214349 GCA_020521535.1 Rubroshorea leprosula | reverse complement strand
AAGGGAAGGGGAAATTTTTCTTTGTTTAGTTATCCAAAAAATTAGGAAGGATGGAAGAAGAAAAATTTCCCGTATTTCTTCTTTTAATTTAGTAATTTATCAAAATTAAGAGACGGGAAGAATGGAGAATGGGGGGGAATAGAATGATATAGTTCTTTTTTCCTTCGTCCCCTCAATCCAAATATAAGATTAATGTTAAATCTAATTTAAAAAGCATTATTTTGTTCTACCCTAATGTTTTAAAGTAAAGGCAAAAAATAGTGTTAAAGCCCTAGAACTTTTCTCATGTTCTCACATAAGCCCTTAAGGAAAAAAGAACTACCATGTAGGCCCCCAAACATCTAGATTTGTGCAAATTTGCCCTTGTCTTAAAAACAAAATTACGTGTGATTATGTAAGTTAAACAATCATTTTTTTTTTTCACTTGTGTAACAATTCCTTTACATTTAAATGCAAATGTAGCATGAGACTGAAGTCATTTTGTTCTCAATTTATAGAATGGTGAGTTATATGTTACAGATATTTAAGAATAAAAGAATTGTCACATTAGCAATTAAGTGTAGAATTGTAAATGAATTGTCACACAATCAAAAAAACAAATGATTGTTTAACTTATATGACCACATGTGATTTTATTAATAACACAAGGACTAATTTGCTCAAATTCAAGCATTTAGGGACTTGCATGCCACTTTTTCTTCTTTAAGTGCTTATGTGAGAAAATGAGGAAAGTCTAGGGGTTCAATATTTGGGTCTTGCCTATTGTATCTGTTGCAGCTAAACTGAGAAAACACTGCACAGCATATTTTTGTAAATGTAGAGGAGAATTGCACTCACCCTGAAACTGCAAGGGAAGAGCAACCTCTTCTATATGGAATATGATTCCCTAAAAGTCAACGTCTGACTTTGCTTTACCAAACCAACACGTAAATTATTTTTAGGTGAATTAATTAATCCCCACACAGTATTATATGATTATCCCACTTAACCAAAAGTAAGAAGGAAAACCATTCGACCTCATGTGATCATCCATCTTTCTCGGTGATGCCTTGACCAATTAGCTTCCATAACTAATGTCAAAGTATTATCCTTTTTTCTTTTAGGGGAATTGCAAGCATATTTGAATTTTTTTTAATAAATCAAAAGATAAATAGATAAACTTTAAGGTACCGGAAAAACTTTTTATTAACAATAAAAACTCAACTTTTCAATCATTAAAATGATTCTTAAAAGAGATGTAAAAGCTTATTTGATAGTGTACCTAACTCATTCTTTTGGTAGGATCCATAAGAACGGTATCACATGACTCATTTCAGGCCGAAAACAGACAAGGGCCTTAATGGATATATGACAGACAAGAAGACTTTTTAAACTAACCTTGGCCTTTACTTAACTTATTCTGCAAAAGTTAAAAATGCCATGCTACTAGGACTACACAATTCCAATCTACAAATGCTACTATAGATTCCCATTCTCAAACAAAGTAAAATTGTCCCCGCATTCTCAACCTCACAGGCATTTCCAAATTCCAAATACCACACATTCACATATAGTACATAAGCAAATTAACTATCCGAACACTGGTGGTGAAATGGTTTATGGAATGGACTAATAATCACTGTAAAAGCGAAAACCCCTCTCTAAAGCATCTGGTTTTTCAAGCATTTCTCTGAGGATCCAATGTGCAGAGCTTTTTCTACTCAATGCAACCGAATGCATGCATGGACTATTTAAATTATGTTTAAGGGCATTTTGGCTTCACCAACTTTCACATCCTTCGGTAGGTAGAGAATATTCTTTTGATGCATATTTGCTGCAATCTAAAGGAAGTAAGTTAACTGTTGCTTCTTCCTTGAACCTCCTTCACCAAATAAGTCATTCCACTGTTTCAGCTCGGCCATTACTGATCCCTCTGCAGCAAAGCTTGCGGCAACCTGCATCATCATAGCGATATTGAGCTCAATAAATATAAAAATAAATAAACAAAAGGTTGTTCTGGCTTCCTTATGTTTCAACTAGCACTAAGTTTACCGTGAGAATTGAGGATGTAATGTAATTGCATTGAATAGAATTTTATACTGAATAATGATGGTGGGCAATAATTTAGGCAAGTTTATACTGAACTATTTTGCCATTTGAGATAAAAAGAAACGTCAATTGGTTACCTGGTTCTTTGCTTGTCTCATATCTTCCATGTTTAAAGGCCTCAGAATTATATCACGCTCCTCCTTACTGTCTTCTTTTGTTTCTGAGGTACCTTCCACGTTCTTGCCTGCTTCCTCTGCTTTCTTCCGTTCCTATAGAAGGTTATCCAAAAGTAAAAATTCAGGAATTACTTCTGCAGTATTGGCAATAGCAAGATATAGAAGAAGGACGAGATGAAGTTAAAGTAGGAAATAGCTCAAGTAGTCACCATATCCTTCAATCTCTCCTGCTGTATCAATTCCCTGACAGGTCGATATGCTGCTGTGACACACAAGTTCTGTTCCCAGTAATTTATGCCATAAGTTGATAACAATTTGGAGGCTAAAAAAGAAAAAAAGTTGATAACAATTGAACTATATAGTGATTGATACATATCAATATATGATGGAAAAATAGCAAACCTTAAGATCACTTCCACTAAATCCTTCAGTCATGGCTGCAAGCTCCTTAAAATCTAGACCTTCAACTGTCTCTTTGACCAACAGTGTTCTCAAGATTTTTTCTCTGCTCTCAACAGATGGGAGACCAACCATAATTCTGCATGGCAAAGAAAAGCACAAGTGAAAGCATGAGATAATTGATAAAATATGACTAAATTTTGGAAATTCTATGAAATTGATGATCTAAATTGTTGGGTTTAAAACTTTTAAGTGATGGCCAATCAATTGTCACATAATCCTAAAAACCAATTCATAAGGTAAAGGGATGACCTAAAAAAAAAAAAAAAACAGTTTGTAGAGTGCATCAAAGGATCAACTTAGTTCAGCAACATAAATGGTTAAGAACAAGATTCATGATGAGGTTACAGTTCATTCCAGTCAAACAATATCAAAGCACCAATATGATGATGAGAGATAACCAACCATAGAACTAGGAAAACAAAGATAAAGACAGCAGGAAATGAGATACAATAATGCCAACATACCTGCGCTCAAACCGCCTGATAATTGCTTCATCAAGGTCAAATGGCCTGTTGGTTGCAGCAAGAACCAGAATTCGCTCACCGGGTTTGGTCAAGAGCCCATCCCAATGAGTCATGAATTCATTCTTAATTTTCCGCATGGCCTCATGCTCCCCAGCTCTAGTCCGCTGCCCCAGCATGCTATCAACCTCATCCACAAATATAATAGTTGGTGAAACCTTTGCTGCAAGTGTAAATAAAGCTCTTACATTCTTCTCATCTTCTCCAAACCATTTTGAGGTGATGGTGGACATTGAGACATTGATGAAACTTGCTCCTGCTTCATTTGCTATGGCTTTTGCAAGCATTGTTTTTCCAGTGCCAGGAGGCCCAAATAGCAAGATACCTTTGCAAGGCTTTAGAAGCCCACCTTTGAAAAGATCAGGTCTTCGAAGAGGGAGCATGACTACCTCTTGAAGTGATTCTTTGATCTCATCCAATGCACCAATATCAGCAAATGTTACCCCAATCTCATTTGCAGGGATAACCTCTGGCCTTATGCGTTTCTCAAATTCATTATCAGGAGGAACTTCCTGTTAACACGTTATGAAACTTCTGTAGTAAGATAAACCAAAATAACAAAAGATAAAAGGTACCAAGGCATTGGATATCTGACTGTAAAGACTTAATGATACCATGGACAGTGGAGATGCAATAAAAATCAGTGTTTTGAAATTACCATACCAATTACCATAAATTTTTAGCAGTTATCATGGCAAAATTGAAAAAGAATCACTTAGTTCTTATAAAACCAGTATTGCAATAACCACTTCCTTTTTATCCAAGTAGAAGAGAGTTTCTTTTCAAATTACAAAGGTAAAAGCAATTTCCATATAATAGATTATTTGGTACTGAAGAGCTTAAAACTTACAGGTGCTTTTGCTGGGGGTAGATTCTCGCCATCTTTCTTTATGGCAGGAACTGACTTATCATTTTCAGTTTTGTTTTCTGATGCTGAGGTTTCAGCTTTTGATTCAGTCCTTGCACCAACTGTTTCACCTTCCTGCAATTGCCAAAGATAGGTCAATGGTCGGACCATTCATGTACTTTAACTCAGTTCTACTTGTCAAGATTCTCATAAACCAAAATGTCAAAATTTAAAGCAAAACCTTGCTGGGTTCAGCATTTGTCTCCAGCTTTAGGGTATCCTTCCCATCACTTTTGCCTTCCTGGAAGATACTCAATCCACGGGACAAGCTGCTCAAGAGGGAGAACAGTATTTGTGTTAAACTTTCTATATTTCTGATTCTTTGATAAGAAAAAAATTGAAAATGCACATTGAAGCAATTAAAAATTCATAATTTGTATCTACCTCTTCGATGATATGACAAGCTTGCCATTTCGGTATTCTGGATCCTTATTTTTCATCAGATGATATGATATTGCTGATACCACAATTTCTTGAATGTAATTACTCAGGACCATTGTGTCTGCTTGACAGATTGTATCCAAATCATCACAGTCAAGATCATTTGCTGCAAGTACCTCGGCAATATGGTTTCTGTTATCCTGAAATTGAAGCGTCTTCATTTCCTCTTCCAGTTGGGCTTTCCAGCTATCAAGATGAGTTTCATCTTCAGGTGCTTTTATCTCAATGTTGTATGGGAACAAAAGGGAGAGCCTCTCATCCAGTTCTCTGCAGTCATCTTCTGGTTCCCACATCCTAGAACCGAGTATCAGCACTGGGCCAGAAAGCTTATTCAACAGTTTGTGAAACAAATCATAGAACCGTTGAGATTGGAGGAGGAGTTTCTCAACATCCCTCAGATACAAGATAATAGGCTTGGTTTCTGATACTGAAACCAGTACCTGTAAGGAAATGACAAACCTAACCCTCAATAACATTCCATTATTGGATGGTAGGAAGTAGGACAATGAATTCCTATCTAATCAGTTAGCTTCTAGGATCTGAGGAAGGAATTCAATTTTACAAGACTAAAAACAGCACTCTGAAATATATTCAGCATTGAGACTGCATGGATAAATTTGCGCACATATATAAAGTATTGTCTAGAAAAGGTCATCCACACAATTCAGCTTTAAAACAATGCACTAGTATGAAATTACCTTGTAGAGTGACTGCAGAAAGAGTTTCTCATCAAAGCACCAGCTGCTAGTGAGCTTGTGAGAGGCTACAAGAAACAGAAAGTGAACATAAATATAGTAAGCATAGTATTTCTTTCTTTTGAAACAAATAATTCAATATTTTTTTGAAGATATTCTATTAGAAGAGCTCAAATAAAGTGGAAATTTGTGGAATTTTTCAGACCACCTAAGTGAGAAAATGAATTTATTAACTGCAAAGAAAAAACAAACAATTATAGAAGTTGTAGGAACAAGTTTTTTTAAGGAACAATTTTTTTTTTTTTTTGAAATTTTGAACAGCACTTTTTTAAAACCATATACTGGAAAGAAATCTAAATTAGGGAAAAAAATCCAATTATTTCAAACGAGAGTCAATCAGTGACAGATTGATACTCAATGAAAGCAATAAGGGATACATTCAAAGAATTGAATTAGCTTTCTCCATAAAAGTTCATTAGGTTTTATAGGAGGATCTCCTTGACAAGGTCTATTAAATATTATATACAGCTAAAAGATTGTGTACAAAAAGAAAACAGTGAATAAAAGCTTCTTTTCAACTTCAGAATCTCTATGATGGCCAAAAAAGACTTCAGAATCTTTATGAGTAGACTAAATATGCTTAACCATCGAACCAAAACCCTACAGGGAAGCCAACTAAGGTTATCTTTGAATCATAATGAACATTTTAATATTTAGATGACTTATCATGATTCACAGGAAAGCCATCTAATCAGCCAGTTTTCAAACTGACACTATTTACTTTTTATATCATAATA
Organism: Rubroshorea leprosula; assembly: GCA_020521535.1. Classification (NCBI taxonomy): domain Eukaryota; kingdom Viridiplantae; phylum Streptophyta; class Magnoliopsida; order Malvales; family Dipterocarpaceae; genus Rubroshorea; species Rubroshorea leprosula. The sequence continues at coordinate 3,208,322 of BPVZ01000003.1, read as the reverse complement.
AACATAATGTCATGCACATGCAAAAGTTTGCCGGATGGAATCTCTTCTGAAACAAAGAAAAAGAAAAAGAAAAATGCATTGTTACCTGGATTTGAGGAAGCAGAAAGGGAAGAGATGCTACTAATATCAGATGCTGCAGAGATATTTCTACGATGTTTTGGAGCACTGCTAGAACATTCCATAGCCCTGAAAATGAATTGAAAGAGTTTCACTGAACCTCCAATGCAGCATTAACAGCTGATGAACTGAACTCAATAACTCTAAACTCCATCATCACAAAGATTAATGGTAAAAGTGATAAACCATACCTTGACCTAACATCAACACCACTGCTCTGCCTATGTAACGTTCCTGCAAAATGCTTTCTTATCAGAGTGAGGGTATATATAATGATAGAAAGAAATAATTAACAAAATATGAAAAGAAGAGGCAGAATGGTAAATTTGAGGTGAAATTACCAAAAAGATAATGACAATTATTATTATTATTATTATTATAAGAGAAATATCTAAAGAAACTTTGGCAGAATAACAAAAAATAGTAGAAAGAAAAGATAAAAGGCTGTTCACTACAAATGCAAAAATGTTAAATAGCAAAATATTAGATCTCCACTTTATTTTTACACCTTTTGCTTCTTCCCTTGGGGGAAGGAATGGTAATGAACCTAATAAACTGCTCATCTTTTCCAGCGTCACCTCTGAGATGGACCTCTTGAAAGACTGCATATTTATTTATAAAAAATGGAAACATCAGAAGCTAATGAGCGTTCCATTGAATAGAACTCACACAGTGTGGGAAAATATATCTGAATAGAAATGAAGAAGATTAGAACTTTTCTCAATAGAGGCACACCTTGCTGAGTAGAATGTTAACCTTCTACTACAGCAATAAATGGGAAAAAAAAATATATATATATATATATATATATAAATGTTCAGTTAATAAACGGCCTAAAGAGAATGAAAAAGAAAACTTACAGGTTCTTTCTTTGTGCAACCATATTTGCTCTGCATCTGTGGTGAGATAACCATGAAAAGCATAAGTATGAGTCTATTACCATTCAAATCAAGGAACATTGAAGCTGTACATCTATACCTTTAAAGAAAAGTCTGTGATATCCAACAATAGCAGCTTTGATTCAAAGTCATGTGCTAAGGCTTTGGCAAGCATTTGCTGGTAAAGTTCTACAGAAGATTAAGATGCAAACCATTAGATTAAAAAGGGAATTAGACATGACTATGTTTTCCATGGAAAAATGTTCAATCATATAACCAAATGAAGAAACATACCAGCAGGTCCGGAGAGCAAAATAGCTCTACCAGCAGGGGAAAGGTTCCGGATGTGCTTTGAAACATCAGTGTGTTTTATATGGACAAATGCAGCACTTGTCAATAACTCCCGAGTTCTCTCACTGTAATTAGCATTGTCAGGATAAGGAATAACTTTGTGAGACCAGGATAAAAGTTCCCATGTAGAAAATGCATTAAAATTTCAACTTGAGTTACTGGTTAGAATTCCATTTGACTCATGCAATCAAGGCAACGAACACAACAACTATAGCTAATAGCTACATATTTACTGACGCCAGCGACAGTAAACTTTTACATGTTCTAAAATACGTTAATGACTTTGATAGACCACGGTTAAGCAAACCACCAATTTCAGTGGACCTGAAAATAGGACAACAAGCCTAACAGAAGTTATCGAATAGAGAATATCCATATAATAATAGAGGAATGGTGCACTTTTGTTTCATGAGTGCAGGAAAGAAGGCTGTCCTGCCAAAATATAGAATCATTTGTGGCACATACAGACAGAGACATGGTTTGCTGAAGAATCAATACAAAATCTCAATTTTCTAAACTTTAATGATCTTTCCAAGTAGAGGAATGTTTATAAGTCCGGCATCCTTCAATAATTTAAAAATAAATTAAAAAAAAAAAAAAAGAATTGGGGAAAGAATAAAAAACCAGAAGGAAATCATTAGACAAAATAATAATATAATAATAATAATAATACCAAGGCCAATCTTACTTACCCCCTCCAACAAAAGCAAAACAAAAAGGAAGGAGATACTAATAATAATAATAACAATAATAATAACAACAACAATCATAACAACAATAACAACAATAATATAATAAAGATAATATTGCCTATCTAAATATATATATATATATATATAAAATAAATGTCACTGATGTGCAAGGTTAGTAGAAGCATGTGCAAAGAATATCTCCATACCAGACCACGCATATGATGATTGCAAAATACCAAACTCAATCACTTTTCTTTCTCACCCCTCTATAATTGACCGGGACCAATATCAAACACTATGATAACAAACCACGTAATGGTACAATTATATTCACATTTAACAAGGAAAAAAAAAAAACTAATCCTTGTTGATCAAAATTCCACACTCACATGAATGTGAAAACAAAATCTAAACCAAAATCATTCCACCAAAATATGGACTAAACTGAAAGGAACCCACCATTCCCTTACCTGATATAATAAGGAAAATCATCGAAGGTGACATTGATCTCTCTCCCATCCACAATCTGTTTCATCAACTCCTGCTCAATCTGCATCCCCGTGATTCCATCAATTGAGGAAGACCCTCCTGCCCATTTGCTCACGGTTTGTCCAGAAGCCAACCCAATCCCAACACCCACACCAACACTCAACGCAGACAACAATATCTTCTTCTGCTCCATCTCCCCAACCCCAACAACTCCGAACACACAACAAAGAAAAAAAGCTTCCAACTTTCCTTTCTTCCTTGTCCAGAACCTATCAAAAGTACAAAACAAATGCCGTCTTGCTCAAGAAAGTTCCCTTTTTGACGCAAAACATCAAACACCTTGAGACTTATGTTCAGATTCAAAGGAAAAACGGATCAAAGGAAGAAGAAGAAGATTCAAAGAAAAATCAAATGGGGTAGTTGGAATTTCAATATTTTGAGGGAACAGAGGAAGAGAGAATGTAGGAGAATAATATATTTGTTGGTCTTGGTCTGGCCCTCTACAACTATTTATAGCATGCCATTCTAATGGACGTCAAGTGCTTTGCCGGGAAACCAACCAGAAAATTTTTTACTCTGCTTTTCTGCTTTTTTGACTTATCGGTGACCGCCTAATATGGGTTTCTTGCTTTCCTCTTTTATCTTTTTGGTCGGTTTTTTCTTCTTCCTTTTTTATATCCTCTTTTTTAGCTTTTATTTACTCGGTGTTTTAGATCGGTTACCTAAGTTTGGTTGGGATTGTGACTCTATAAATTTTTAATTTATTTTGAAGAATATATATGAAATTTAGATTCTTCTTTGTTTATGTTCTCTTTTTAGCTTTTGTTAACTTTTTTTTGAACTGAAGTTAAATAGCTTTTGTTAACTTAGTGTTTTAGTAATTTGGAGTAATTGATTAATTTGCCAGTTCCCTAAGTTTAGTTGGGATTGTGACTCTACAATTTTCTAATTTATTTTGAAGAATATATATGGAATTTAGATGTATATCTTTATCGGCGTTTTTAGCTAATTTTTTTTTTTAAATCAATAATTTCATATGAGATTATTAATTAGATTTGCCGATTAGCAATGTCTTATTCTTATTATGAACATCTTTATGCAAAATTAAGTATTAACTGTTTATGAATAATGTTGAATTGTTGACAATGAAACATTGGCTTAGTAGTAGCGTTTGAAGATTGTACGTTTAACTCTTTTCATATTTTAGAGTTAGGATAAGCACGAGAGTGTAGTAGTTGCAAATGAAACTAAATGTGAAATTATAGTTTTATCCAACTCAATTTTATGGGGCTAAAAAGTATCCCGAGATTTTCAAATATATATATCACAGGACTTTTATTTTGTTTGTTGTGATGATCAAGATTTCTTCGCACTAATTTGCACTCTATTTGATTTAGATTTCGTTTGCTTTTAAGTGTTTTAGAACAACTAATATATAAGATATCCAACAAATAATAGTTATTATTATCATTTATAATTCAAACATTATATATTATAATACATTTCAAAATATTTGAAACAAACAATTAAACCAAATCAAAGGCTTGACGACTAAGTAACAATTGGGGTAGCTTCTCCACTACAACATTATATACTAGAAGAAAAACAGTTAGGTAATCGTTAATAGTTGATTGATATATTGTTTAATAATTGATAATTATTGATGCTGTTAAATACTTATTATAATTATTTAAAAAAGCATCTATTAATTTTTTTAAATAATTAAACTGAACAAATTCCTAAAAATGCTAAATAAAATTATTATAGCTGATTAAAAAAATGGCTTAAAAGCATTATATATGTATATCGATCATTACTGTTGTGTCATTCCACATACATGTTATTCCCTTTTGTAGAAAATCTGAATGACATTCCAACTGGACTCCAAGTTGTCCATGCATAAAGAATGATTATGCTAACATAATACGAAATTTAACCAACACCTCGTTTTGTATTTTTCCCTTGGGAAAGGGACAAACAATAAGGTGGAAATCCGATTTGGTATTGGAATTTAGAAGTGTTTTTATAATTTCATTCAATAATTAAGGAGTTCTCACGAGTGAAATTCATCTTAAATATGATTTTAATGGTACACTCCTACTTTAAACCTAATGCGTTAAAATTAAAAAATAAAGAATAAATTTTCGAACACTTAGAAAAGTAGAAATATTTAGCCTCAAAAAATTAGTAGTACATCTTTTACTTTAACAAACTTTTTGATATTTATTTAATTTAATTATTAAAATATAATATAAATATAATTAATTCTTATATATTATATGTAAATTATATTTTTAAATTTATCTATTTTTAATTTTATATTAAAAAATAATAATTTTTTTATTAATATATTATATAATACATTAAATTAAAAGATATATCAATTAATGTTATTTAGCCTCAATTGTTTCCTTTATTAATAGTACATTTGTGGGATGAAAATAGTGTTTTCTCTTTATTTTTTTAACAAAAAAAAATATAATATTAAATTAATATATACTCGAAGAAAATCAAGTTTGAGATTCAATCTATAGACCAAAATACATTTTATATGCTTCTCATTTTGGAAAAACGTGACCGTCATTGTAATCAAGTAAGGAAATGCTGTTTTCTTTTTTTCTCTTTATTAATGGAATAATCAATTAGTTCTCTTTTTTGGCCGTCAATTATCATCATTTTTTTTTTTGATGGATCAATTACCATCATTTTAGAAAAAAGGGGAAAGACCTGTACACTTATGATTTGTAATATATGATTTCCTTTGTTTTCCATTATTGCTTTACAGTGCAGCAAATGGTAGTCCTCCAAAAAACAAAAAATAATAAAAAAATAATAATAAAAAAGGCTTGCAAATTGGACGTTTTTGATTTGCTTTTAGCTTTTGCGGTTTTGCCTTTGAGTTTCCACACCACTTAAGCAACCGCTACACGACAGCACCCATTCACAGGCGGCTGCCTATCGATTTATTTATTTGAGTCGAGTAATTTTACACTATAAATTACACAAAAAGATTAGGGTGAATCTCATGGGTGGTCACCCAACTTTATTAAAATCAACATTTTGGTCACTCAACTTTTAAACCTGACAAAATGGTTACCTAATTTCTTAAGTTATCCAAGTGTTAGTCACCCACAATTAATATTAACTGAAAATGTTAAATAATCATTAAGGTGACTAGGTTAAATGCCACGTCGGATCTAACATGGCATTGCCAACATCAAGTGGCACTCATTGGCACTAAAAACATGAAAATTGTATTTTAAATTCCTAAAATTTTGGTAAATTTTTTTTTACCCTTAATAACAACTATTTTAAAGGCCTCGAATTTATTCCTTGTTCTCTAATTAGTCAACCACATTTTTTTCCCTCAATCAAACACTAAGACAATCTTCAATCACCTTAAATCATACTCAATGATTATGCTATATTGACATTGACTTAAATCAAATTTCTTATGGTACTATTAAATTTTAAGCATTTTACTAATTAAAATGAAATCTCTTTTCATGTGCTAAACTAATAATACAGAAAAAAAAAAAAATAGCAACCAAAAGCTAAAAAAGAATTGATAGGATTTGAACATTAATCACCAAAAAAAGAAATAGCATTAATTATCATTTAATTAGTTGAGAAAATATCTATATCCATAATTCAAATGCTTTTGAAGCAAACACCAATATTTATAAAAAAGACAAAATTTCTTGGATAAGTATTTCAATTCTGGAATTTGTACTGCAAGCAATCCATCCAAATAAAAAATGAGAACAAAAGAAAAAAAAGGAAAAGAAAAGCTTAACAAATCCATTGGTTTGTATTTTCTTTTCTTTGGCTCTATTTGTCATATTATTGACTCCGCTCAAGAAATTGAGTAAGGCTTAACGACCCATTTAACATTTTCCTATTAACCATGGGTGACTAATGCTTAGATAACTTAAGAAATTAGGTGACCATTTTGTTAGGGTTAGAAGTTGAGTGACCACAACGTTGATTTTAATAAAGTTGGGTGACCACTCATGATATTCACCCAAAAAATTACTATAATTTAAATATTAAAATTATTAAAAAAATTTAATAAATTTTTATTAATATAAAAAAATTTATTAAAGATACTTTAATAATTTTAATATTTATTTATTTCTTTTTCAGTCCACAAGAACGTAAAAAAGGGATATGATTACTTACATAGTACGGCCTTGAGCTAGGAGGTGACTTTGGTAAAATTCATGTTTCCTGAAATGATTTTGTAACTTCAGGAAGGACGGATCTTAAGTGCGGACAGTGGAAGCAATGCAGTCCACCACTAGATCTTAACGAAATCTTCAAGAAGCAAATGGGATTATCAAAAAATTATCATTAAAATCTTCCTTTACATATTTGGCTCCCCTAGATAAACCTTTAATATATGTCCCTGAGTGCAAATGAAGTTTCTAGGATGCATGAAAAGTAAGGGAAATTAGTTGGAGGTGGTGGACTAATTATGTATGCTAAGGAAAAAAATTCTTCATAAGTTTCCTAATCTAATATTGATGCTCTCATTAATCTACTTTTAATCAAATCAAGAAGATAAATTTAATATAATTTGTAAAAACTAACTTATAATTTCACATAATCACTAAGAAAGAAGGTAAGGGAAATTTAATATACCTTTTGCCTACAAAAGCCCGGAACAAGATGATCTATATATATAAGGGAGTGGTTTAATTGGTAAAGAGTTTAATATTTTAAGTTGACAATATCATATTCAAACATTAATTTGTGTGAAGAAGAATTAAAAAAAAAATTATTCTCTCTTATATAACTTATCATCATACGCATATATATATATATTTATGCACTCATGATGCTAGACGCACAATGACATACGAAACAACGAAAAGGCCCCCATACCCAAATGCAGGAGAGAAATAAAAGATCACAATTGACAAATCAAAATCAAACTATTCTTCCATTGGATTCTTCCTCCTCTTTCACCTTTTTCCTTTCTATCCTTTTCAACTTTTCCAATCAAGTTTCTTCTTGTTCTCACCCCTTGATGGATGAGTGGAGGAAATGCATTATGCATGCACATAGGGTTGTTAGTGAATATGGTAGTTTATGAGTGATTCACAAGTTATTCGAGTTTAAATTTTTTGGTAAACAAGTCAAGCTCAATAAAATAATAAAGAGCTTGAGTTCAAGTTTACATGCCTACTGATAAATTTTTTTTAAAAAAAATTATAAATACTTATAATTTACTTAGTTTAGAATTTAAAATTTACATATAATAAAATTCAATAACTATGTTAAATAGATACTTTGAGTTTAACAATTAGCATACAACCCATGAATTAATAGAGATTGAAATTATGTACAATGCATGGGTAACACTCATGCTTAAAATCTAGTAATGGTATAAAATGTATGTCCGAATGATATAAATTAATAATGAAAAACAAATGGAATAATATAAAATGTAAAACTTTTCTTCATTAAAATTTAAGATAATTACAAAAATGATGTGAGACGTGTGTTGAAGATCCTTAGTAATTGTAGTATTTTTTCAATAATACGCAGTTGATGCATTAAATAGAGCCTAAAACTACACCATTTTAGGGTTTAATGTTTACTACAACATATGAATTGGATAGAGATTAAAACTACATAAAACATAAGGCAATGCATAAGTAATGGATAATGCACAAGTAATGCTTTGCTCATGCTGAAGGTCATGAGCAAACTCAACCTCACTCAAATACTTGCAAACTAGAGCTCAAGTTCAACAATTTTCAACTCAATAAATGTTCGAACTTGACTCAAACTCGAATATTTAAAGCAAGCTTTGAGCACAAGTACTCAAATGCTCAACTCATCTTGTTGACAATGCTACATGCTTTCCATCCCCATTTAACCAATGAAGTCTCCATTCACATTGCAAAAACAGAAGCCTCTAGGGATCTTGAGAGAGCTCCTATCAAGTTATCAAAAGTGGTAAAAGAGGATGTTGGGTCTTCTTTTATATTTTCTAGGGAAAGTGATGGAAAATTAATGTTGATGCCGTATTCCTATGAGCATCTATACACATCTTTTCTTTTCCACCTCAGCGGCACATGCTCCGGCTTGCAGATCTCTCTGTAGCATTCTGATTTGTGGGTTACACGCCATGCCACTTTACTTTCACTTCTTTATTATACAAGTCTCACTCATCCCACATCGAAAAGCTTCTTTTACAGAGTATGAATGGAAAAAGGCAAAATTGCAAAGTAAATTAACACTTTAAGAGTGTGGTCTACCTACTCGAAAGGTTAACCATAATTAATTAATCTTGTACTTCGTGGATAACGTTGGCTTAGTATCAGCATATTCGATTTTAATAATATATACATATATATATATATATATTCACCATGAAATATTAATTAAACAAACCTTATGCATTTTATCTTTTGGAATTCATCAAAGTCCCCATCCAAACCTTAGCAGTGAAGAAATTTTTTGTTCTTAATTTTTAATTAAACCTTAATTTCTGCTTCGCTGTAATGAGTTCGTGATTTCAGTCCAATATGCTTCCTCCTAAATGTGGCTTTGGATTCATACTCAAGTTCAAGTATCTCCTTAATTAAAAGTTACCATGTTTATATATATGTAAAAGCATTTTTTTTTTTTAACATGTGCTTTTGAACTCCTACTATTAATTTTAGGAGGTAAGACTGATGTACATTATATATATAATGTGAAATTTATTTATTTATATATATATAATGTTTGGTTAAGTAATTTCATTTGATTGAAAACAATTTTTGTATCATTTCAATTTTATTTAAGAATCTATCTTCCTCTTGGTATTAAAATTAATGAAAACGCTATTTTATGCAGGCTAAAAAAATTGGTAAAAGATTTTTAATTGTTATTCATATACTAAATAAAAGTTCAAAGAATCAAATGAGGTTAATGTTGCACTCTAAAACGCTTATGTTACAATTATTATTATTTTTTGGACAATGATTGGTGCACCTTATATTTCAACACCCGATTTAACACCTTTCGGTTTAGTCATACAAAATCACTATTTTTTAATTTAAAATTAAAAACAGATAAGTATAATGATGCAATCATGCACACAAGATACAGGAACCGGTAGAATTGACTGTATTTATATTATATTTTTAATGACTAAATCGGAGGGTGTTGAACTGGGTGTTGAACCAGAGAGTGTACCAAACATTTCCCTTATTTTTTACATCAAATAATGGATTATATAATATGAGATAGCCCTCCCTTTCTCTTATCTACCCCATTCATCTTAAACTTTAAACTCCAAATCTTCAACTCAGAATTTCAAATTTTTAACCACTTAAAACATCCCTTGGGATCTTATATTACAATTATTGCATAATTACGTTTATACTCTTCCTAGTTTTAGAAGGTTTTTAAGTTTAAACCTCATTTTATATATTTTCCTATTTGTAAGTTAGGTCTCTAGCTTTGGCATTGTGATGTTAGATTTCTAGGTTTGGCCTTGTGTTGTTTTGTAGATAAATTTGATGCATAGCGGAAACAATAATCTAATAATCTAAGTACAGAAAATAAAATAAACACGTGATATATGTGATTCACTACCACAATACATGATAACCATGTCCATGAGTAAAGGAGAGCATCTAATCCATTATGAAATCAACCAAATACAAGAGATTTGAATAACCTAAATCACACGACCTGACTCCAATAGGAGTCCCCAAAACACCCAAACTCCCTTTACCCGAGAAAACCCGGCCCCTTAGATCTAAAGGACCTCCCTGTTTCCTCTTATCTCTTATGGTGGCTAATGGTGTCTAACACTCACCCCACAGCCCTCTAGAAAACTTCTTTAAATTTATAAGAATACGAAACGATAATTTGGTAATTCCATACAAAGTCCAAAATGCACAGCATTATTAAAGCATTCTACTGCCAAGTCTCAGAGCTTGTAGAAAATGTTTGAAACATTGTTAATTTCTCTCTAACCTTTTGCAGTTCGTGTCGAAGTCCTGAAGTTCCGAAACTTTTGTTGATGGTTCTGAAACTTTTGAAGCTTGGATTTCTTGGTATGCTTCCAGGTTTAAGAACCTCCATAATGGTTGCCATAACCTTAGTGCCAACTTCCAAAACTCACAAAACACTTCGACCTTGCATGATTTCAAGGCACACCTCACATGTTTTTAAGTTTAATCCTCCTTTTTATTTTCCTATTTGTAACTTTAAAATATATTTAGCATGATATTAACATTAGGTATGGCAATAACAACACTCAAAAAAATCGAAGTGACAACTAAAACCAATTGGAATATTGGATGTGGTAGTTTCTAATACATTGTTTATTCAGAATATTTTGAAAAATTCACATAGAATTTTTATTTTTTGAGTGTAATTTAATACTAGAAAAAACCAAAGGTACAATTTAGTTGTTACTGTATGATTTTTAAGTTTTTTTTTTACATATATTACATAAATATTAATTGAAAATTATTTTATATAAAATAAAATTATTTAATAAAAATTATGTACTCCCTCCATCTTAAAATAATAGCTGTTTTTTTATTTTTTTATTAAGGATTTGAGAACAATTTTTATTTTTTAAAA
>BPVZ01000003.1:3148606-3169459 GCA_020521535.1 Rubroshorea leprosula | reverse complement strand
CTGAAGCTCTCCCATCTCTTCTAGAACTTATATCATTAAATCAAGTGGATGGCTTTGATAGCTTCAAACCGGCTAGTAGCTTTCAGACTTTCTCTTTATCTGCTACGGTACGTTCCAGCATTAGTTTCAGGAAAAAAGAACAGGATTTTTGTTAATATTGTCAGTTTTAGTATTATTTGTTCTTTTAATGTTGTTTTTTCTGTTATTAGTATTATTACTGCTACTGTTACTATTCTTCTAGGTTATCACTCTCATACTTAAAAAAAAAAAGAAGTGAGTTCTTGTTCATCTAAGAGGAAGGAAAGGAATCAATATAGTAGATTCTAACATGTTTCCTTTAAAAATTCACACACTAGGGAACTGAAACATCTGATGTCCAGAATGCTGCCAATGAACCTCTGTCTATTGATAATCTGATGCATGCTGTTTCAATCAGCATGCCAGCTTCTCCCATGCAAGCCACCTTAATAAGCAGTGAAAATAGAGTTCTTTTCGTTGGACACGGTGGAGATGGTTTTGCGGATGGAATTGCAGATCCCTCAGCTGCATCTGAAACACTAGCAAAACAAGTAAAATTTCATTCTCAGCCAATGCCAAAAGGAGCTGCAATCGAGCAACCAGTGAACTTCAGCCACCATCCCAGTATCAGAAGGTTGAAGGACAGGAGATTTGATGCTTTCAAGACCTGGCCAGGGAAACTTGAGAAGCAGCTATCAAATTTGCGGGGAAAGCCGCAGGAGCGTGGGCCACATCAGGAAGTTCCCCAGAATTCTGAGAATGAAGCTTTGCCTGTGGACAGATACTTTGATGCACTGGAAGGACCTGAGCTGGACACCCTCCGGGTATGTGTTTATCTTCCTTGTCCTTCAGGCCAATATAAACATTTCCTCTCTTTCCCAAGGTCTAACATGAATTTTTTTATTTTTCACTTCATAGCCTTCAGAGGAAAGTGTGCTGCCAGCTGACAAGACCTGGCCATTCCTTCTCCGGTATCCTGTTTCTTCATTTAGTATCTGTCTAGGAGTAAGCAGCCAAGCCATTATGTGGAAAACACTTGCAACAGCTCCCTCAACAAAATTCCTCCACATAAGCCTGGAAGTAAACCGCATCCTTTGGTTCATATCCCTTGTTCTTGTTGCCATTGTTTCATCCATCTACCTTCTCAAAGTGATCTTTTTCTTTGAAGCTGTTCGCCGTGAGTATTTTCACCCTATTCGTGTCAATTTCTTCTTTTCCCCTTGGATAGCCCTTCTGTTCTTATGTCTTGGAGTGCCACCTTCTATTGCTGAAAACCTTCCTGAAGCTCTTTGGTATGTCCTCATGGTTCCAATCTTCTGTCTGGAGCTAAAGATCTATGGCCAGTGGATGTCTGGTGGACAGAGGAGGCTTTCCAAGGTGGCTAACCCGTCAAACCATCTCTCAATTGTTGGCAACTTTGTGGGGGCATTGTTGGGTGCCTCAATGGGACTAAAAGAAGGGCCTATTTTCTTCTTTGCTGTGGGGTTGGCTCATTACACAGTTCTATTTGTGACTCTATACCAAAGACTTCCAACCAATGCAACACTCCCAAAGGAACTCCATCCTGTATTCTTCTTGTTTGTTGCAGCTCCTAGTGCTGCTTCCATGGCATGGGCAAAAATTCAAGGCTCTTTTGATCATGGATCCCGGATTGCTTATTTCATTGCTTTGTTCCTCTACTTTTCACTGGTTAGTTTCCTTACATATTTTTTTATATATATTGATGATCTTTGGATTTGAAGCTGAAACTTCCCAAGTTATAAGTTTGTTGTTTAATCAGTTGTTTCTATCAATTTTCTGCATTGCGTGTATGATTCAAAAGATTGATTACCAAAATGTTAAACCCTGCTATTTCCACTATGTTTGCAGGCTGTTCGGGTTAAATTTTTCTGTGGATTTAAGTGAGTATCCTTCTAAACCACTCTCCTTATTATTTTCTTTTAGTTCAGTTCTATTAGTAGAACGTGATATAATTCTCCTGTGTACAGGTTCTCATTGGCCTGGTGGGCGTACACTTTTCCAATGACTGGTGCAGCCATAGCAACTATCAGATATTCAAGCGAAGTCACAAATATAGTAAATCAGACTCTTTCTGTTATACTATCTGCAGTTGCCACTCTTATCGTAACAGCTCTGCTTGTAACAACCATAATCCATGCCTTTGTCCTCCGAGACCTCTTCCCTAATGACATTGCCATTGCAATTAGCAACAGAAAACCAAAACCACGCAGGAAGTGGTTCCACAGAAGAAATGGGAGCTCACATCATGCCAGATGCAAAAAAGGTGCTGATTTAGAAACTTGCTTTAATCCCCCTAAAACAGATAACAACGGAGTCCAGACTTATGCCTAAATTGATTACTCGCTGGTCCTTGTAAGTTTTGTATTTTCAGAACTCAAATAGAACATGTAAGGAACATAAATATTTAGGAGTTTGAGATGGTTCCAGTGACCATGTTTATAGGGAGAAAATGAAGGTTTTGTGTAGCAAGGGTGAAGTAGTGTACATGTAAAATCTTGAATGAGTATATAATTAGCATGTCTCTCAATACTTCTAAATAAATGGAATCAAAATTTGAGACAGTAGTTTTCTTTAACTTTTATGTTGCATAACCGAAAATTTGGTAGTTTCTTTCCGTAGAGAGCAGCATCATTATCGGATCATCTGGTTTGGCTGATAAAGTCTGGAACAATATCCTGAGCTGGCCTTGGAAGAGAGAAATCGTCTGATTTGGTCGAGAGCCGTCCGGAACCAACCTTAGAGGTTAGTGTTCTGGTTTGGCCGGTCCCTCAACTTTTATAACTACACCATACTGTCTCCCAAAAGAAAATTTCTGGTTCCACTTCCTGTCCTACCACATAAATGTATCAATCTGCTTTTTTCACCTATCATTCTTACCAAATCACTATAATTTTGTTCATGACTATGATATAACAGTTACAAATAAAGAGTTCTCTAGTCCATTTTAGCCTGCAAACATTGAATATGACATATCACTGCTTTTAGCATCCAATCGTTGAAAAAAATGAATGGTGTCTGCATACAAGCAGAACAGCTTTCCCATGGATGATGGCCTAAAAGGTAAGTCGAAATGGAATAATAGACACTAGACAGTTCCTTGACCTCATATCTATTCTAGTTAGTTAAGATTAATTTTCCAACATAACTTGGTAATGCCATGGTCCTAAACCAACCTGAATACATAATGAAAGACAGGATCACTCTTCAGTATATGCAGACTGCAGAACATAATTTTTTATTAAAATGTACTTGTTTGTTACTTTAATGAACTTTTCCAGAAACAGATTTCTCAGAGTATGGTTGTTTCTCCAAGGCCAGGACATGCTACCAGCCCCATTGAGGACTTACCGTGGGACTTACAGACCTATCCACAAGAAACTGCTAGAAGCAACGGGCAGTCAAAGACATCGAAGCAGCTGAGCTCCAACAATGCGATGCAAGGCTGCCATGAATTATGTCTTACTGTTGAAACTAACATTCAATGAAGAACTAATGAAAAACCTCAAACAACTCATTGATTTAGAACCCTGAATGTTCAAATCAATACACGGTCCCTATGGGGGGATATAGCATGTGCATGCACTGTTTTTCACCGTCCTTAAAGCTTTAAAAACGACCTCAAGCAGAACACATGACACACGGTACGATCTTAGTCCCTTCCCCGTTTGATTTGTTTCTTGTCTAGTAAGGTAGTACCTCTTTAAATTATCGAAAGTCTTAATGCATTTCTATCCAGATATTGGAATGAAACCAAAGTCTATTATTTGTTCATTCATACCTCTATTAGTACTCATTAATGCTTGAGTTTGTAAAATAGAGATGTTGCATGTTACTATCTTGGTAACGGATTGTTGAAAGAATATTTTAAAAAATTAACAACTTAAAATTTTAAATTAAAAATTTTAAATTTAAATATTAAGGTGAATGGATAGAGAGATAAAAAGAAAAAAAAAAGTTATATTTTATTATATAATTTATTATTTGATTTATCCAAAAATATTCTAAAGAAAATTAACATAAAATTAATATGATTCAAAACTTCAATTAGTATAGCCTAGTTTCATAGACATAGTCAGGTTAAACTTTTGTCAAGAACAAGTTTTTACAGACATTATTTTCAAAGCCCATGTCCTCATCATGCAACTCCGTGCCAGATCCGGTGAGCACTCTGACATTACTAATGAAGTGTTAGAAGCTACAGGTCAATAGGGGCGGCAAGTAGCACGAAGGAGGTCTTGGTCCCCCCACAAGGCTAGACTTTGGTTCAGTTGAGCAGTGGGAAAATACAACGAGGAAGACAAAATGAAGTAGATGGGAACAGAAATTGAATGTTTAATGGTGCTTGGCTATTTCTCCTAGCACATTTTGTCCATGTCTCCTGATGCTGCTGACTGACATGTGAAAGGTTTCTCCCTCAAAAGCTAATTTTCGTGCCCACTTCAAATGGCTAAAATTGGGCCACCTAAACGCCTAAGTTGCAGGCAAATAGCCTAAAGGGCTAGAGGAGAACAGGCATCTTTTTTATGAGGACATGACCCATTTCACATGTTGGACCCCATGTTCTTGGGGGACCATAATTTCCTTTATTCTCTTTTTGATATTGATCATGATGATCCTTTTTCCTTTAAAAAATAAAATAAAATAAAATAAAATAAAAATCATGTAGTGCAGTGTGATTTAGAAAATTAAGAAATTGTTAAGTATTTTTAATAAAATAATATAATAAATAATTTTATTAAAAATATTTTAATAAATTTATAAATTAAATAGATCTTTTAATTTATAGTTTAATCTATAAAATATTTTTTTAAATGAAATTTCTCCAAATCAAACCTAACATTTTTAAAAATCTCAAAATTTAATATTATTATGATGAATGATGATGCAATAATTAAGAGAATATCTTAAAACGTTACATTAAAAAGAAAAAGGAAAATGATTGAAGTACAAACTTGTGTTTTGTATAGAGAGATTGTCAATTCTAAGATTAGACTTAATCACTTTAGATTTTTTGAGTGAGCAATTCTGGATTATTATTTACTTTTTTAACATGTTATCAATCTTTGTTTGTTCTAGTGAGTTACTATATCAAATCTAGTAGTTCTAATATTAGGTATGTGATATTGTAACGAGTCTGTATTGTTGCAACACATAAACACGTGGGAAGAAAGCATATTATTAGTAAATAAATCAACTCTTAAACTTTTACCTCCTAATTACAATTTAAACATATGTCAAGATGTTCTTCACAATAGAGACAAATTTGTAAAAGGTAGTGTCTACACCATGATGTTGCTGCAACTCTTTGTCTCCCTTTTGGGCTTTGTTAAAATTCTCCTTGATGATTTCTAACTTAAAATAATTCTGAATTCAGGCATGTAGCTCACTGATTTGGTCTATGATGAGCTTGTCTTACCTAACTAAATTTTTTTAGATACCTAACAAGATAAATAAAATGCTGCATAAAAATGTGTAGCAGAATACTGCTGCGAAGGTAAGGGCAGCAAAGGAGCCATGTGCATGATTGTGTTGCAAAATCAGGCTGAAACTTGGTTTATGCAAGATGTTGCTCAAATGTCACCAATGGAATCATAGGTTGTCCAAATGTGAAGCATATGCTTGCTTGTTTTTGGATTCTTTGCTTCTTGGATACGTTGATTTTGTTCATTTGTACCTGAGAAGATACACAGGAAGAGAAAAAAATGTAGGAACATTTTCCCCCTTAAATTGTAATCCAATTCGCATAGAAAAAACATAATCAGATGAAGGCAAGGACTAAACTAAACCAAGCATGAAGAAGCGGAAAAATGGGAATCCATTTCTTTCCATGCTATATTCCGTTTAAATAAAGTATACTGGATGCTCCATGGGATAAGTCTATGGATGTGGGGGATATTTTGTGCTTAATAAATTTTTTTAATCTAATTAAATACAATTCATGTTGTGATTATGATTTTTAAAAAATATATAAGTTTCAAAACAATCTTAATCTAAAACCCTTTTACCAATTAGACTTAAGTCATGATTTTTCAAGTTAAAACACTAAAAGAGTTAGCAAAATCTAGCAACCAAGAATTAACAAGCTGTGATGGTTAATGTATTTTAATCCCCAAGTTCCCTGGTACTAAATTATATTGGAAAGTATGGTATAGACAATTTGAGCTTGTGGGTTCAAAAGATTTGTTTCCTTTTAGCATGTGGAGAGAGAGATCTGATTTCGGAGAAAGTGAAATAAGGAAAAGAGAAGGAATCTGGGAAAAGGAGAGAATAAAATAGTGCCATGCATCCAAAATAATAGTTGCAGCAACAGACTTGGATTATCTTAATGCAATATCAGCTCCACTTGGCGCAGGTTCAAAACTTAATTTTCTTAGCATACCATCGAAACATGCATGAAAATTATGTTGTTGTGATTGTGAAACAAGGGATTGACATGGCTAAAACATGCAGTTCTGCAGAAGCTGTTGTCAAGACGTATCAAACTATTCACATTTTTAAGATTTAAAAGAAAAAAAATGATAGTTTTACCTGTATGATCATCATTTTCTGCAGGAAGAGATATATAGGATCAATAACAGGACCTCGATTTTCATTTCATAATAAGTTTAGACTTTACAGGAAAAAAGGGAGAGGATTCCTTGAAGTTTTAAGTATTTCTGCTATCAAGGAAAAATACAAGAGCAAAATTTCAATGCCTTCATATACATATCTTTTTCCCCCTAAAAGCCAAAGTGATATGGGGAATTATCTGCATAGCTTTCTTACAGGACAAATTTACATTATCTTCTCAAAAGGAAGAGAAGAAAGGGACAAAGAACAAGTGACAGATGATGAACTTCTCGACACCTTTTATTTCTCTCCCATGTGGATTTGTTATTGATCTTCCTCCATTCATTTTCCTGAAAACGAAATAGTAACAATTGATGTCATAACCAAAGCCTTAATCCAGAATGATCAGTTGCAGTGATAAATCGATAATAAACAAGTAAGACGGACATACCGATGGATCTCTTGCAATGCAGAACTGCCTCATAAATAGAGCTTTCTGAATCACATGACTTGCGCCAATCATCGGCAGAGTAAGCTACGCTTATCCGTGGAGTTGTATCTGTTGAATATACACGGTTCTTCATTACCTGGATTCTTGCATCCCCACCTTTGGTTCTGTCACTTGATTTGCTTCCTCGTATTCTTTGGTATAATGGCCTGAGAAAATCTAAGTACTTTGAAAATAATCGCTTTGACATTTTTTGACACCTTCTCAAAGAAGAACATTTCAGTTTACTTGCTGGGAGAACGAGTTTTGGCGCATTTGAGGAGGTAGGCAGGGTTGAAGTTGAATCGGAGTCCCCATATGCCTCAGTTTTCAAGGGGTCAACAAAGAGAGGCATCAAGTAACCATTAGAAAAGAGTTCATCGGCATGAACAACAGTAAGAGGAGATGGTGAAATGGGAAAATCAAACTTTAAATCCAGAGAGTTTCTAAAGAATCTCCTAGAGGATGGCATTCTTGGGTCCATCTCAATGAATGAAGCTTCATCATACGCATCAAGAGACACCCTATGGGAGCTATCTAGGCTCTCTAAAGATGGTTTCAGGTTCACCAACCAACTATATGAAAAACTTTCAATTGACAGAGGCTGGGAGGTTTCCATGGCCGCCACTCAGTAAGGCTATGCAGAAAAACAGAGAAGAAGAGACTCAACTTGTATTGTAAGGGAAAAGGACTACAAGGTGGATGGTAGCAAACGCCGGTTTCCTAGATAACCTATTTATATATACCGTAATATCCTCTTCCTAACCATTCTGTACATGATTGTCCAGGAAAGAGACAATGAATTTTAATAATTGAAAAGGGAATGAGAGAAGAAACAGAAATGTGAGCCCCCACAAGCACTCATACTGTCTTGTTTCATCAACCCTTTTACCCTACACTCACTCCTTTTAACTTCACAAAATAAATGGCCCTCACCTTACTAATATGTTTAGTCCATATACTAGATCACAATTCAGAAGAAATTAAAAGGACAAAGAAACATGATTTATGCATTATTCATAGTTTATTCAGGGTTCAAGCTGTTCCTCAAGAAACTAGAGTAAACAGAGAATCATAAGAAGTCTCATGCTTTTTATCCTTTCTTATTGAAATGGGAAGTAAGCAAGAGGATGAATTAGGAAGCAGGTTCATGCACTGACACAACTTATCCAAGATTCCCCAGAAACATTTATGCCTTGAAACTCAACTAAAAGAATGCATCACATGTTCCTGGCAAATTGTTGATCTCACTTAGCTTGCTTTTTTTGTTGTGATATTATATTCTAATGTTTATAAAATTTTTTGATGGAGTCTGGGGATAGTCAGTTTGTAAAGATGAGCACACCCATTCTGATGCTTACATCCTAACAGCTATGGCTCTAGACTAAAAACCTAAGGGATGAAAGACCTTATAATAATTGATTATAAGAAAATATGGGAAAACCATAGGGAAAAAATCAGCAAAGTAAATTAATAAACAGTCCAGACTGCAAAACATAGATCATCAGATCAGGAGGGCCTGCCCCATCTGATGGTTCATGTTGGATGGCACAACACTTCTTTTACTAGAAAAATTATAAAAACTACTAGTCCACAGTACAATGGAGAATTACTACAAAACCATGGCAAACCTTTAATGCTTTCGTTGACTTTCATTAAGCTGTTATCAAATGTATATTATCAGATTCTGACATTCATAATCTGCATAAGTTTGGAAAATGAAGGAAACAAGAATAACTAATCTGTCACATCCCATATAACCTCACATGAAAAGAAGGAAAAGGAAGAAAGACGTAATAACCAGGTTAAGGAAAAGTAGGTCCGAACATCATGATAACATTGCAATAATATTCACAGTACTGATGCATTACAGCATCTCAACAAGCATACAAGAAGACAGCGAGCATTAATTCAATGGCTCAGTACGGAAAAGATAAAATAAAAGAATAATGATTTGTTCTACAATCAGTTAAACAGATATATCTGAAATCTCAAGTTGAAGAAAGGGAAGAAACAAATAAATACCATCAAGTTCTCTAGGTAAGGAAATTTGAGGCTTTTGCATCCACTAACAGTCTGAGTAGTGGTGAGTGGAATCTCCTCAAAAATTAGAGTTTTGTCCTTTTAATTAAAAATAGAGGTAAATATTATTTACAGAGAACCTTTAAAAGAAAATATACCAGACAATGGTCCCCAGAGATGTCGGAGATGAAATGGACATTGACCACGGTTTCTGGGCCAAAAGCCAAAAACAGAAAGTGACTAGAAACCAACTGGCCTGCTGTGTACCCCCCTTTAAGACAAGAAGAAATAGCTAGAGAATCTAGCACTCATAAAGCATTTAATTTCCAGAAAGAATGTTTTTGAATGCAAAAGATATAATTATAGCTTTAGGGTTAAATAAGCATCCACTCAATACATCCAACAACCTAACATTAAGCAACAAAAATAAATGAGTATATATCTATCACCATTAAGATAAAAAAGACCTTGCATAGGGCAGGTTATATCTTGTTAAATTTACTATAAGGACATAATCTTTACAAGACTAACGGAGGACAGTGGTTTGCAGATGAAAGAGAAAGATGTACAGACTTGAACTGCCTTCTAGAATTATTCACCTTAACATGATCTCTGCAGAAGAAGGGAGGAAAAACTGGCAAAAGTAGTTACACAAATGTCAAGTCACACTAACTAATTTCTAATATAACATCCCTACAAAAATGTGGCTTTGGTGTAATTCCAATAAGAGTAACTGTCTGTCTTAAATATGTACAAAGAATGAAACTTTTAAAGAATCTCTCAGCAATGTTACTCTACGTCTTCAGTCTGTATATTATCTGCTAAAAGCCTCAGTGAATCTCATGTTATCGTAAAAGTGTGAAAGTATGCTGTTTTAAATTCACCGAAAGGCTTGAGAAGGAGCAAGATTAATGTGACATGGCACCATGTTCCATGTGACAGAAGATAAGAAGAGAAACTCACATCAGATGTGATATTTGGGCTAATTACATTCTGATATTGCCAGTCCTGTTAACCAAAGAACATGGGAGACATCTACCAAGACAAACATGGGTAAAAGCATAATTGAAAACAAGGTTGAAAGTACAACGGTGATGATAGCTGATTGAGAAAAAGTACAGATTTATCTCATGAGATCAAGAAGACAGGCATTCCAGAGGCGATGCAAGAGCATTGATACAACATGATTCCTTAACCACACCAACAGCCCTCATCACCATCCAAGGAACACAAATGGTAGCATCTGCCACATGTTAAAATTTGCAGACGAAAAGGTACTGACCTCACCAAATTGAATGCCAAACAGGCATGTATTTTCTCTGTGACAGGAAAAGAAAACCACAGAAGACAACATCCTCCCAAATCCAAAATCAGGGAAACAAATTGAGACTACACTGCATAGAGGGCTAGTGCCACTTGGCTTTACCCCATTTCATCTATGATAATTTCTCAACATTTAAAACAGTTAAGGAGTAGAGCAAGGAATGGGCAGCAAGCTTTGGTTGAATAGTGAGAGACAGTTGATCAAGGAAAACATGAGGGCATAACAGACCAACATCAACTTGCCACTTTATTTCAGACTAAAATGAACGTGTCAGACAGAGATGAATGCAATTTGCTAGAAAATAACAAAGGGTTACAATTCCAGCAAGACCTTCAGCCACATCAGTTAATAGGCTGCAGAGGGTATTTCAAGGACTCCTTTCCACTACTGAGCTAAAAATGGAATTGTCCAAGATACAACCAACCAGACTGACAATCCAGAGAAGTACAAACCGCAGCAAAAAAATCTATCTTCAATTTTCTTTTCATATATATTCCAATATCTAGGACTAAAGCGAATGGTCAATTTGATCGTTGAAAAGTTTTATCATGGACTTATGATAAAAATACTTATTATTACACAACCAGTCCAATAAAAGTTTATAAAAATTAAGGGAATCACTTATTAGATTTTTTATGCAATTTTATCTTAAAGCAAGAAGCCTAGGAGATGACTTGGACTACTTAACGAATCCAGATGTCAGTATCAGAATCATCACAATCTACACTGCCAACATGTTTGAAACAAGCACAGGATCTAACAGGCACCAATACCATCATAACCACCACTGTAATAAAGTCAACAACATACAGGCCGGATCTTCTGTTTGTCCAACTGATTGAATAATTATTCCAAAATCCTGCATGATATAGCTTAATTTCCAATAATTGCTTTAAAATAAACTTAGAGAAAAGTTGTAAAGAAAAAAACGAACTTTGTCATTTTTTCTATTTAAGAATACAAACTTTTCGGGTTTTTAAATCAGGCAGTAAACTCTCATTTTTTTTCTAAATAAGAATACAAACTTTGCATTTTTTTCTATTTAAGGATTTATTGGATGTGATGATGACATGCCAAATGGCAATCTTAATCAAAATAGAGCAAAGTTCATATCCTTAAATAGAAAAAATGGAAAAGTTTATATCCTTAAACAGAAGAAAGTAAATGTTTACTGCTTCATTTAGAAACCTAAAAAGTTCATATCCTTTAATAAAAAAGTAACAAAGTTTGTATATCCTTATTTGAACCTTTTCTCATGAATCATTCATATGAGCATTTGTAAGAGATGACACTGATTAATGATTACTTTCTAAACAGTATTTCTCAAATGTTTGATATTTTAGAAACTACTATTTCAAAAGACTTTACTTTTACTGTAAATCAATTATTGGAAATTTATAGATAGATATATATGCTTAAAGCTGAATCTGCAAGATAATGCCCAGACCATGGAAGTAATGGACGACAAGAAAAGCTGTATGGTCAATTCTAAAGTTGGTTGTCTTTGGATAGAAACGAAGACAAATAACTAGAGACTATGTAATCTCAACGTGGAAGTTAGAGATCCACACATCAGTTGTATCAACTACATCCATACAGGCAATCTTCACATTTTAAATGTTAAAACATCCTGATTTTCACATTTCTCATAATTAGAAGCATTTTTTTTGTCTGAAACATCTTTTGGTATTTAAGTGAAATAAAAAAAAAAAAAAAGCTTTACCTCAATGGTCTTCCCAGTCCATGGCACTGCCTAAGCTTCTGCACAAAGACTTAATCTTGAACCTGAGATATAAAATGCCAGATGGTTCAATAATCATGAAATCTGATTGATGAGCTATTCATTAATTTTGCGTTGGACTGCTAAAATTCATTCTCTTAAAATAAAGGCTCTAGTTAACAACACTTCAACAAAAGTCGCACCTAAGCTAAGGCAAACAATCTATTTGTCAAGAAACTCAACTCCCCAAGAAAATGCTCCAATTTAACCTATAATCCAAGCATAATTTCATCAAGAAACGAAAGCTTCATAATTGATTTCAATTTAGTATCACTTTTCCCGCATTTTCAGTAACCAAGAAACATAGAATTAATCAATGAGAGCTTACTCTGTTCGAAGAGCTAGATAGAGCAGTGACACCCAAGTACCGGCCAGAAGTGAGGAATCGAAACCCTAACCGTAATATTATGAGCCAAAAAAGGAATTTGACGGTGAAAGATACCGTAGCAGCAACAGCTTGACATTGCAGCGGTATCGGAATAGCTAGAATCCGGAGAGTAAAAGAGGAATTGTTTGGTTGTCGTTCCTTCACCATAGGCTCTAACGCCTATCTATCTCAGAGAAAAGGCGACGACTGTGCTCGATTCCCCTAAACGCTGCGTTTTGACTCTGAATTCGATCATATTCATCCCCACTTGAAAATGAGGATCCTACTCTGATAATTTGAAGAAAATCCGTGTATGAAAAGGGTGAAAATCTGAAGAATTTCCATGGAGATTGCTCCGATTGCGTGTAGAAAAGCTTCTTCCTTTCGGTTGGTCGTAGCCCACTTAACGGCCACCAGTCGGCGAACACGTGCCGCCATGTCCCTTTTCGTAGCTCCGCCGACCATCCATGATGACAGTTTTTTCAAAGTTTTAGCTCACCCACCACTGCACAGCTGTTATCTTCTCCCAGTTTCTCTCCCCCACTTCTGGAAGTACTGGACTTCTATATTTAGTAACCTCTTTAGTAGTAATATCGATAGCTTGACTTGCAATGGCTGCTTCGTGGTTACTCTTGCTTTTCCAGGTTCTTTTTGCGTTTAGTGGCT
Source organism: Rubroshorea leprosula (assembly GCA_020521535.1). Lineage (NCBI taxonomy): Eukaryota > Viridiplantae > Streptophyta > Magnoliopsida > Malvales > Dipterocarpaceae > Rubroshorea > Rubroshorea leprosula. The sequence continues at coordinate 3,156,225 of BPVZ01000003.1, read as the reverse complement.
GCATTGCTGGTGCTAGCCAGATTGGTCTGGGTTCGAGACTGTTGGCTAGTAAAGGAGAAATATGGGGTTCAAACAATAGGACTTTTGCTTTTGGGTTCACTCCATCAGACACCCATGATCGTTTTCTTGTTGGTATTTGGTTCACGGAGCTTCCTGGAGATAGAACTGTAGTTTGGTCAGCTAACAGGTAAGTTTCTTCTACAGATTATAACTCTACTCTGCAGTATTTTTTTCTTTTTTTCTTTTTTTTTTTGGAGAAATACTCTGCAGTATTTGCAAAGTGTTTTTTAAGTGTTTGAGCATAATTTTGTTGTTTACTGTGTTTGCTCGATGGTTGCTGTTTTAATGAGTTTTTTTGAATTGGAAAAAGATTAGAAAACCATTTCCTACATGTTTTTTAAGTGTTTGAACATGATTTTTTTGTGTAATTCTTGAAAATGTTGCTTTATTTGCTGGATGGTTCTGGTTTAATGGTTTTTTTCTTGATTTGGAGAAAGATCATAAAGCCATTTCCTACATCTACATCTAGTCTTTTACAAAAGCTCTTGCAGGTAATATGATGATGAACTTTAAGCAAACACTTTTTCTCTCAATGATCATCTAAATAGAAATTCTCCCGTCACCAAAGATGCAATCTTGGAGCTGGACACCACCGGAAACTTAATTCTAATGGACGGAGAGGCTACAGTTTGGGCATCAAACACCTCAGGTGCCGGGGTTGAATCTGCAGTCATGTTAGAGTCCGGCAACTTTGTCCTCTACACAGCCAACCATCGTCCTGTGTGGCAGAGCTTTGAGCACCCTTCTGATACTCTTCTCCCTAACCAGCCTTTGACAGTGTCAATGGAGTTAACATCATCAAAATTGCCATCACAAGGTGGCTATTATGCTCTCAAAATGCTCCAACAGCCCACTTCACTAAGCCTTGGCTTGACATACAACTTGCCTGAATCATATGATGCTTCTTCCCCTCAAGCATACATGAACTACTCCTACTGGTCTGGACCAGATATCTCAAATGTCACTGGAGATGTTATTGCAGTATTAGATGAAGCAGGAAGCTTTGGAATTGTGTATGGAGAATCAGCAAATGGAGCAGCGTATGTGTACAAGAATGATGCTGATGACACTGGATTGTCTTCAGCGGCAAATAAGTCCAATTCTGACACACGACTATCAGTTATTCGGAGATTGATTATTGAGAGCAATGGGAATATACGTTTGTATAGATGGGATAATGATGTTAATGGGTCACACCAGTGGGTTCCTGAATGGGCGGCTGTGCCAAACCCTTGTGACATTGCTGGGATATGTGGAAATGGGATATGCAGTTTGGACAGAAGCAAGACTAATGCTTCCTGTACATGCTTGCCTGGTACTTCTAAGGCAGGCAGTGAAAGCCATTGCTTTGAGAACTCATCCCTGATCGGTAAATGCGATCCCCGAAACAACAATCAGACACATAAATTCAAGATTGCAACAGTGCAACAAACCAATTACTACTTCTCTGATTACTCAGTGATAGCAAATTATAGTGACAATGAAACAGTGTCACAATGTGGCGATGCTTGTTTATCAGATTGTGAATGTGTTGCTTCTGTTTATGGGTTAGACAATGAGAATCCTTACTGTTGGGTACTGAGGAGCCTGGACTTTGGTGGGTTTGAGGATACCAGCTCCACTCTTTTTGTAAAGGTGAGTGCTAATGCCTCTTTGGGACCTAGTGGCAGTGATGAAAGCTCCAGGGGCTCTTCACAAAGTTCCAGCAATGACCCTAAGAAAGTTGTGGTTCTTCCTATTGTATTATGCATGGGTGTCCTAATTGGGCTCCTGTGTCTATTATTATACTACAATGTTCACAGAAGGAGATATCTTAAAAAAGCCATGGAAAGGTCTTTGATTCTCTCTGGTGCTCCAATGAATATTGGCTACCGTGATTTGCAAATATGTACTTCCAACTTTTCCCAGTTGCTTGGAGCTGGTAGGTCTGCCAAACTCTGTATAAAAACACAGGATACAAGATTTAAAGAAGGGGGGATTCTAGATAATAATAATAATAATAATAATAATAAAAAAACAACAACAACAACAACATAGAAAATGGGTTAAATATATTAATATAACTGTTTTAGTTACTAGTCTGATTTTTTACAGGAGGATTCGGCAGCGTTTACAAGGGAAGCCTCACTGATGGAACTCTGGTTGCTGTGAAGAAACTTGACCGTGTTTTGCCCCATGGAGAAAGAGAATTTGTAACTGAAGTGAACACCATTGGCGCCATGCATCACATGAATTTGGTCAGACTCTGTGGCTACTGCTCTGAAGGTTCACACCGGTAAGCATCATTGCATTAATAAGTTGGATAATTGAGAACACAAACTTGACCTTTCTCTTTGGAAAATCTTCATTTACAGGCTTCTAGTGTATGAATTCATGAAAAATGGGTCATTGGACAAATGGATATTCCCATCCTATCAGTGCCGGGACAAGCTGCTGGACTGGCCAACTAGGTTTAACATTGCCATCGCCACTGCACAAGGAGTTGCATATTTTCACGAGCAGTGCAGGAACAGAATAATACATTGTGACATTAAACCGGAGAACATACTGTTGGATGAGAACTTTTGTCCAAAAGTATCAGATTTTGGATTGGCTAAGTTGATGGGAAGGGAGCACTCGCATGTTGTCACCATGGTCAGGGGAACCAGAGGATATCTGGCGCCAGAGTGGATCAGCAACCGTCCTGTTACTGTGAAAGCTGATGTTTATAGTTATGGAATGCTGCTGTTGGAGATCATTGGTGGCCGGAGGAACCTCGACATGTCTTTTGATGCTGAAGACTTCTTCTATCCTGGCTGGGCCTTTAAGGTAAGTTATGACTCCTACTAGAAGCTAATTTGTACTATAATTAAAGCTACAGAACCTGATTGGACTGTGTTGGTGGAGCATCTGAGAAGATAATATTAGAAATTGTTAAAATTCATGTCGGATTATTTTTTGTAGGAATTGATAAATGGGACTCCAATGAAAGTTGCAGACCGGCGACTAGAGGGGGCAGTGGATGAAGAAGAGCTGGCTCGGGCACTAAAAGTAGCTTTCTGGTGCATCCAGGATGAAGTGTTCACGAGGCCATCAATGGGGAAAGTAGTAAAGATGTTAGAAGGAACAGTAGATATCAAAACCCCACCAATGCCTCAGACAGTTTTGGAACTGATTGAAGAGGGGTTGGACCAGGTTTACAGAGCCATGAAGAGAGAGTACGCTCAGAACAGTTCCTTCACCATCACCAGCCATCCATCATCTCGTGCTACATGTAGTTATTCTACCATGTCGCCTAGATGACTGTAGGCAAAAGCAGAAAATAGTTTTGTTTGGATCATATAATTTTACTTTTGATAATAGGAAAGAGATGCAAGTCAACACCATCCTTTTAATTATGTGGGTTGAAATGAAATGAATTGTATTCATGATTTTCATTTTTGAGTGAAAAAAGCATCCCTTCAGTAGATCCAACAACCTAACATTAAGGGTGTGTTTGGAAAACTCTCATAGGAAATATCACTTTTCAAGATTTTATAAAGATATTTCAGGCTTTCAGCACTTATATACCTTAAAAAAATAATAAATAAAAAGCAAAAAGAATATTTATTTTTCTTAATATAATTTTCAATCTATTAATTTTTTTCTAATATTTTTTAAGAAAAAAAGTTTTTCACAATTTTTCTTTACCTACTTAATAATTTTATTTATATTAATTTTTTTACCAAACATAACAAAATTTATAATTTTAAAAAAATTAAAACATTTTATTACAAAATTTAACAACTTTTCATATTATATTTTTTAACTTTTTGTATAATATTTTTCTAATAACTTTTTAAATAAAACTTTCATAGCAAAATTAGCGTTTAACAGTGTTGTTGGGTTAATTTATGGTTCCGGATTGTTTTTCCAGAGAAGCCATGTCAAAAACACACAGCTTGCATACAGATTGTTTAATTCTAGACACAAAAATTAAGGCAAAAATGTAGGAGTTATTAAAGAGTATAATCAATTGGAGATTAATAAAAAAGACTGTAATTAATTTTCTTTAAAAGTAGCCAATTGTTTCTCAGACAATTTTTTTTCTGCATATTTCTGCCAAAAAAAAAGTTTTGAATTTATATTGCAATTATAATTGGTTAACTACATTTATAACTTGTTATTTTCTCCTAGCCAGGATTCTATCTTTCATGGACTAAGCTATTGTTCCATTTTGTGCGGCTTCCTCGGGAAAACATTCCCGGACCTGCACTAACTAAATGCACCTTAACCCTTCCCAGGAAATTTCCTGGGAGTCCAAGCTAACAAAACCTAGGCTTGACTTGGGATTTTGCTAGAGGAAATCTTTCTAGGGAAATGAATTAGTTTTATTGAAAAATAACAGGATATGTCAAATTTCATGCAATATCAAATTTGTTATGCAATATAACTGGTCACAAATTCATAACATTTTTTGGACACATTTTTTGATATTGAGACACACAAAGCCAATTTAAGGGTTTGTTTGGTTTTCAATTTCCCCGAAAAATGAATTTGGGGAAGTTGCATAACAAAATAACTTGACTTGATTCAAGAAATTAAACTTTTCAACATGAACTTTTGGAAGCCCCTAAAAAGGTAATAAACTTACCTCTATACAACGAAATTTTTTGTGGGGGACAATGAGGTTACAAAGGAAGTGGTGTGGGTAAGTTGGGATAAGGTATGTCATCCTAAACTAGATGGGGGCCTTGGGGTTAAAGACTTAAGGAAGTTTAACTTGACGTTGTTTGGGAAGTGGAGGTGGAGATTGTTAAATGAAGGAGATGCATTATGGAATAATAAGATCGTGAGTGCAAAGTATAAAGAAGGTAGGCTAACTTAGGTTGGGTTCAGAGCTAAGGGTGATAGCTCTAGTTGGTGGAAGGATTTGTGGAAGTTAGATAATGGAATTTGATGAGACGGAGGGCTAGCTTAGGAGTGGTATAGTGAGGGACGTTGGAAAGGGAAATGAAACACTCTTTTGGAAGGATATATGGTGTGGGGAGATTCCTTTTAGAGAGAAATATCATATGCTATTTAATATTTCCAAGGACAAAGAGGAAGTAGTTTCTAGGATGGGGAAGTGGACTAATGGAATGTGGTCATGGGTATGGAGGTGGCGAAGAAGACTGTTCATTTGGGAATCTAACATATTGCAAGAACTGTCAACCTCTTTGGAAAATCAAAAGCCAAAGCTTGGAAAGGATGAACGTTGGATTTGGAGGCATGACTTGAAAGGCTGTGCCACATTTGGTTTAGCACACAAAGTCTTGTTAACAATTTGGTGCTTGAGGGAATCCAAGAATAGAAGATGTTATTGAACAAGATTGTACCACTTAAAGTAGCTGCATTTGCTTGGAAGCCATTACAAGAGAGAATTCCAACAGTTGATAACTTGGCAAAGAGAGGATTGAGAAAGGAAGAAGAGGATGGCCTATGTGCTCTTTGTAGAGATTTGCTTGAAACATCTGAGCATCCTCTATTTACATGTCAAAAACCATGGGAAATTTGGACTTGTTATGAATGGTGGGGGCTCAATGTTGCATCTCAAGAGAAAAGGTGGATGCATCTGGAAGCAACATGCAAGTTTATTCCAAAGGAAAAACACTAGGAAAGTATGGTTGGTCATATGTTTTACTGCTTTATGGTCCATCTGGCTAAGGAGGAATCAAATAATATTCAAAAGGGAAATAGAGCTGCAAAGTAAAGTGATGGAATTGATAAAGTTTCTATTATTCAATTGGGTCAAGGCAAAACTAGTACTAGAATTATCCAAGGAATGATGGTATAATTCCCCTAGTAAGGCCTACATTTGATGGGTTACAAATGTAGGACATAGCAATACCAGGTGGTGTGTGTTTTACTCTGAGCACATTTGAACATGTTTTTGTTCTTAGCCTATATATCTTGGCACTGTTAATTTTGTAATGATTGAAGTACCTCTTGTACTCCATTTTGGTAATATAATTATCTTTGTTGATCAAAAAAATTTTTTTTGCAACATGAAAATCGAGATATAATATAATTGATTATAATAGTTTAGTAGTTGTTATTTTTAATATATATATATATAAATGATCATAGATCTCATATTGAGTTAAAGAGATAAAGGAAGTATAACACAATTTTACCTCACTGAAATGTACCCTAACATTTTATAATTTTTATATGCTACAACAAATATGTCTGCTTAAAAAATAGAATAAACTAGAAAAGATAACTACACAAATAGTTGTGAGTATCTAGCTATTCCTTTTCTTCTTTGGTGTTAGTTACACTGTGACAGCACACTGACATGGTATCTTGCATCCAAATAATGAACCTTAGCTTGAAATAGTCGCTTCCCAATCATCTTTTGCAAATAGACTCATCAACGATCTTTGACATTTGTTCAAAACCAAGCAAATTGAGGAGCCCACAAAGATCCCAAATGTTAAAAGGTTCAAAATAGAAACTTACTATTACACTTACCAAATCCAAAGGTTGCAACAAAACTTCATCCACCACATCACAAAATGAAACAAACCCCCACCATTGGAGGGATGACACTACACCAAACACCAAACTCCACTTGTAGAGATATAAAACCGCACAATAGGGCGGCACAAACCCTCATTAAAGGAGGGATGAAGCTGCACCAAAGGGTGGCACAGACCCTCACAAATGGAGGGATGAAGTACTACCTAAGAAAGGGTGGGCAAATTGCAATATGAAACCCCACCACTAAATGGACAAGGCCATCCATGCAGCTAGGGTTTTCTTTCCTCTTAGGGAACGATGGCTTTGATTAGGTTTTGCTCTTTATCATTCTCTTTTTCTTTTTCAAAAGTAATGTAAGTAAATATATAAATTTTTAAAAATCTTTAATTTAGAAAAAAAAGTCAGAAAATAATAATTATTTTAAAACAAAAGAAATACCAATAAAATAAACAAGAATTTACATAGATAAGTTATATCTTGTTACTAATTTCTAATATAACATGCCAAAAAAAAAAAAGGTGGCTTCTGTTTTTAATTCCAATTAAGGTTACTCTCTAAGTTAATTAAGTACAAAAAAATAAATCTTTTTGGAGAATATCTCAGTAACGTTACTCTCTGTCTCCAGTCTGTATATCATCTGCTAAGAGCCTCACTGATTCACATGTCATCGTAAAAGTATATATATAGTATGATGCTTTCAATTCAGCGAAAGGCTAGAGCAGCAGCTTTACTGCATCGACAGCAATATATCCAAGGAAAATTTGCGGAGGAAAAGTTACTGAACTCACCAAATTTAATGCGAAACAGACATGTATTTATTCGGCGACAGGGGAAGATAACCACAAGACAATCTCCTCCCAGACTGGGGACCAAATTGAGACTACAGTCTACACTGTATAGAGGGCGAGTTCCACTTTGCCTTGCCTCATTTCTTCTATGGTAATTTCTCAACGTTTAAGACAGTTCACGGTTATGGGAGTGGAGTAAGGAATAGGCAGCAAGCTTAGATTGAACGGTGATGATATATATAGGCCATACCAGTTAAGGCTATACAAGTTAAGGCTATACACCAACTA
>BPVZ01000003.1:3099726-3110631 GCA_020521535.1 Rubroshorea leprosula | reverse complement strand
TACTTTCTGTTAAGCACACAATTTTTTTTTAATTAATTAATATATATAAATAATTTCAATATGTTAAAAAAAAAAACATGGTATAAATTCTCCGAGAAAATTCCTTATACACTGCCAAATAAATCGTAACAGGAATTATGTCTGTTATTTATGCCTCCAAATTCCTCCTTACTGATTTCCCTTTTTTTTTCACCAATCCCAGTTCCTCCCAAATTCTCTTGCTCTTCCACGGTAAACTTTCCCGTGTCTCGCAAATCCCCTCCATGTTTATGTTCCGACCAAGTCTCAAGCTTTCCAAGAAGAACCCATCTCTCAGTTTCTTCAAAATCACCTGAAGCGGAGGAGCTTCCGGCCCCAAATGATGAGTAGCTGGATAAGCTTCCAGATAAGAACAAGCCCTTGTACTCTCACAGCTTGCCTTGCATTGAAGCATGGCTCAGCAGCCTAGGATTTTACCAGAGAAGAGAGGACCGTGCTGTTTGGATGGTGGAAAGATCGGATTGGCATGCCCAATTATCTCTTGATACTACTGATCTATATATCAGGTAAATTAAAATTCTCGGCTTTTAGCATTTAGTGATGGGATAACGTTGTACTTGTATGTATTATATGTATTGTGTTTGGGTTGTGCAATATGGTTGTGTTTCTGCATCTGGGTTTATGATATTTGGTTAGATTTTGTCAAGATTAATGATGGTTTGGCAATTAGCAATTAGCAATTGATAATTTGGCATGGAAATGCTTAATCTTATTTATTTTTCTGTGATTGTTTAGATTATCTTAATTTTAAAACGGAGAAGTATTATGGTTTTGAAGGATGAGTAGCTGCTAAATCATATAAAAAGAAGATCACCAGTTATAGTTTGATCATCTGGAGTTTGGGGAGATTTTGGCTTTACTAATTGATAATATTAGTTAATGTTTTGGAAGAAGTTGGAGTTTGGTAGTTGTATCTTTGATTGGGTTGAACATTTGGGTGTTGGGATATTGCGAAAGCATTTATGGTTTCTAATTTGATTGCAAACTGACTAAATCCCATGAACACCAAGTTAAAATTTGTTGGTAAAATCACGTAGCTTCTGTTGCTGATTGCTGTTATTAGATTCTGGTAAGAACACAAGGTTTCTGTTGAATCTGTGAATAAGAGTAGTGAAGAAGTTCAGTTCTTCTGAGATTAGAAAAGATATCTATACCTTGGACCTTAAGTGCATTTGTTTTCATATCCCTTTCACTAATGAACTGCAGAAGGAATACTATTGACAAGTTTCATATTTTTTGGTGGTGGATCGAGGATCGAGGGCTTTGTTACGGTCTATATCTAGGTTTTACCATTACCATCAAATGCATTGCCTTGTTTAAGGACCTCAAACACCATAAATGTTTTCTTTTTAAGCTCTAGCAAAAATATCACTAAATTGATTGACACTTTGAAAATGAATTTTAGGTAATAAAAGTGAAAATTTAGATCAGAAGGATTTATGATGAAATCACTTAAGTTAAATACAAACCAATAATAGTTAGCATAAGGATGGAAGTTGAAAGAATGTTGCATGCAGATTAATGTTGTATCACGTTTGTGCATTGAAAATGCTGAATTGAGGTAAAGAGGTTGGTGACAGAGAGAGCGTAGAAGGTTTGACAATATTCAACATCTACAAATGAAAGACATAACTTATGACTTTGATCTGGTGCGAGGATGTTAGGCTGCCTTGTTGCCCCTGCATCCACCTTAAACTTGTGGACCAAAAATCTCTGGATGCATGTCCTGCTTCATTTGTAGAAGGATGATTTCTCAATCTAAATAGCACTATAGTACTTAAGTCTTTGAAGGACTACATGTTTCTTCCACAAAGTAATGCCAAGTACTGAGGGATGGAATGTGATAAAAGAATACTCAAGCGTAGAGAAATTGTCTTTCGTTATGAGGAAGTCTCAGTTGTTGGAGATGGTGAAAGAAAATTTCACATTAGAAAATGATGCTTTCAGTTTGAAGGATTGCTTAATTGTTTCTGGTGCTTGACATGATTCCAATTTTTATTTAGGTTTGATTAGGTCATGAATATAATTTCTGATACATTCTCCATGAATTTGACTGCTTGTGAAGCCCTCTCTGAGCATTCAAGCAGCCTCTTGGGTTTAGGTTTTTACAACCAGAAGCTTGTTAGTGATTTTCCATAGTTTTTTAAATTACTATGGTTGATCTATATCGTGCAGGTACTTGAAGAGTGGACCTGGGAATCTAGAAAGAGATGTGGAAAGAAGATTCAGCTATGCATTGAGCAGGGAGGATACTGAAAATGCAATTCTCGGAGGACCATAAAGGCTACTTAATTGCTTCTGCTTATTTCATGTACAACTCTTCCAAAAAAAAAAAAAATCTCCAAGCAATTGGATAGGGTTGATTCTGTAACCTAATATGTTCATTAACTCGTTTCTTGAACTTTAGAGAAAGTTCCAATTTCTGCTTCTTCATATTAATAAGATCTTAATATGGGATTTCAGTCTGCTCTTCTTTCGTTAAAATGGGCAATTATCATCCATTTAAGAACTCCGAAAATATTGATGATCGTTTGAAAACACCGATACAACATAGAGCAGGAACTTCTATTGCTACCCACCTATTCCTCTCCAAGGCTGCACTAGGTGTTATTTGGTCCCATGCATCATACACTTACATGCTTTCCAACCCCGAAGTGCTAAGAGTGAAAAGAGACTACACAAAATATTAGTAGCTTCAGCGTGATTCCGCAGAGTGGTAATGAGACCAGTATTCCTTCACAAGTTGTCCAAATAACGACCCTTCTCTCTCCATTAAATTCATTGGCTCATCATACTCCACAATTTTTCCTGAAATATGGCATAATCCATAGTGTATAAGTCTCATGCCTTGGAGGTCTTGGTAAAGTTCATAAAAGAGAAACAATGAAGATGAAGAACATCTAGATCAGAACAGAATCACATCCAGGAGGTTTATTTTTGTGTGATAATGAAGGAGATGAAACTCACCATCACTGATGGCAAGAACCATGTTACAATCCATCACAGTTGGTATCCTATGAGCCACAGTGATAACAGTTGAATCTGCAAATTCAGTTCTGATAGTTCTTTGCAAAATCAAGTCAGTTGCATTGTCAATTGAAGCAGTAGCTTCATCAAGCACCAATACCCTGCTTCTCCTCAAAAGGGCACGGCCCAAACAAAAAAGCTGCCTTTGCCCCATACTCCAGTTTGATCCGTCATCCACAACTGCATAACCAGTTGTTGTTATCAGTTAAAAATCACCATTGCAAACAATATGCAGGAGATATTATTGAATACCAGGAAACTCACCTAAGGAGTCCAATCCCCCTTCTTTTTCCTGAACAGCCTCCCGTAGCTGACACTTTCCAAGAACCTTGCAAAATATAAACATAAACATCAGCTCTGAGCACTGAACAGCTAAAAAATATGCACTTTCTGGTATTTTGAGTAACTTATTAGTAAAGAAATAGTGGAGACTTACCTCCCATATTTCCTGGTCAGTATTTTGAGATAGAGGATCTAAATTGTATCTCACGGTCCCATTAAAAAGAGTGGGATCCTGAGGAATAATTCCAAATCGTGACCTCAGATCATGAAGTCCAATTGTGGTGATGTCAATGCCATCTACTATGATTTTCCCTCCAGCAGGCTCCACCAAGCGGAATAAAGCACTGATTAGAGTTGTCTTCCCACTGCCAGTTCTGCCAACAATGCCGATCTTATGCCCTCCTAGGAAAGTACAACTTATACCTCGGAGAACTAGTGGTGCATCAGGCCGATATCTGATCTGTTTTTTCAATCAATTGTTTCAGCATACTTATTGTTATGCAGTAGAACATATATACAAGCACAAAATTTACCTGCAAATCACAGATATCCACTTTCCCAACAGATGGCCAGCTGGGTGGGGGCCGGTTCTCTTCTACCATTTCAGGGGCCTCACTTGGGACATGCATGTATTGGTTAAGTCTTTCAACAGAGATTATGTAATTAGCTAGGGTGCATTGGTTTTGAATTGAGTTAACAAGGGACGTGTTTAGTGAAAGTCCATAAGAAAGAGCCATTCCGATAAATCCTGCAACAACAGCAGTTATAATCTTAGTGAAAAAAAGCTAGTACCTTAACATAATTTAAGGAATTGAGCTAAAAGCAATACCTATATGAGATTTTTGGATCAGCAATAAAATTTGTTATATACTAACCAGGGCTAAAAGTCCCAGGAGGAAGCAAAACCATGCAGAGTGCTGCAGAGGCAAGAACAGATGCACTAAGTGTTTCTAACTGCAGGATCAACCACTCACTTGCTGTAAAACTGTGGAAGAAAGGACTAGCATTAGTGTCAATGAGCATGAGGTTCTTTGCAAAGAATCGCTCTTCCTCCTCAAAAGCTCTTATTGTCACAGCTCCTGCTACGGACTCTGCTAGATGGTTTGCTACCAAGGACTTGGTTGTGCCATTTATACGCATCAACTCTTTTGCAGTGGAAAAATAGTATCTCTGTATGACAAAATACCAAAATCGCAAGGTCAGGTACATTTGCTTGGTGACATCCTGAATAACTTGTAAAAAGGACTTGTAGAATTACCTGCAAGCAAATAGCTACATAAACAACTGGAATTGAAACAAATAGCACTTGCCAGGTAACAACAGCCAGTACTCCAAGATTACTATAAACATTTATTGTGGCCCCACAGGCGAAGATTAAGCTGAATGGGACATCAAGATCAACAATGCTCAGGTCTGAGGAGATCTGCATATGAAAAGATAACACATACAATTGTGAGTTACATGGACCATTTCTAATACATTCACTCTTCATGATTGAGATGCCTACCCGACTAAGTATCCTTCCTAGCGGAGTGGAGTCATAGAAAGACATAGGTGCATGGAAAAGAGAATTTAGAAGCTGTGAAAATAGAGATTTTGATGATCGCATGCCCAATGTAACTGTGGAAATAGATCTCCATAGTAAAAACAGCATTGAGACAAATCCAATAAGCAAATAAACCACGATCATTTTCAATGTGCTAATTTTTGGATTGTCAATACTGATAGCCATCCAAGAGTTCTGTAAAATCTGACCAACCACAAATGTCAAGTGCGCAAGAACTGCCATGCCCAAGAACCAAAAGCCTTTGTCCTGATTGAGATATTGCATATATGGCTTTAACCCTATGTCTCCCTTTTCCCTTTCTTCTTGTTTGATTAATTGATCACCTTTTGATTCTTTAAACTGTTTCTCGATATAACTTTTCTTGATATCTCTACTACCAGATTTTCCATGTTTCTGGGAAGAGTTAACCTCAGCAACCCTTCCAGAACCAGCAGTCTCTTTGTGTGCATTGACGAGGTCCTGAAATTCTTGACTTGTGGTCAACAATTGATGATAAGAAGCTGCTTGTAGGATTTCCCCATCCGACATTAACTGTTAACAAAATCAAAATTAACTAAAACAACACTTCTCTAAGATGAGTTTAAAATAATCTTTTAAAGAAGAAAAACAATGAAGGAGAAGGACAATGGAGGGTATATACAAACCAAAACAGAATTAAATGCTGGCAGGAAATCAACTTGATGGGTCACAAGGAGGACTGTCTTTGCTGCAAGTGCTCCCATAATGTAATCCTGCAAAATGCACGTTTTTAGCTCTCAACAGAAATTAAAAATCCAAACAGCAAGGTGGTAGAAATCTGTAGCCGTGTACTGACATTAAATAAACTTGTAGCTGTGTGGGCATCAACAGCGCTGAATGGGTCATCCAAGAGATATATATCAGCATTTTGGTACAGCGCACGGGCAAGCTGAATTCTCTGCTTCTGACCACCACTTAGGTTGACTCCTCTTTCACCTATTTCGGTCAGATCGCCATAAGTTAACAAATCAAGGTCCTTCACCAATGAACACCTCTCAAGCGTTTCTTGGTATCGTTGCCTATCCATGGGAGACCCAAATAAAATGTTCTCTTGTATAGTTCCTGTCTGAATCCAGGCTGTTTGAGCAACATAGGCAATCTTCCCAAATACTTGAATCTGTACATTACATTAACACAATATATTCCTGAGTAAGAACATTTTTTATTTTGTGAAAGATTAATAAGGTAAAAAACTGAGAAACAGCTAATGCTGCTAAGCCCCTGCTACATAATGGAAGTTCTATGGCACGATAAACTAAGAAAAGTTTAGGTAGAATTCTATTATTAAATAAAGAGACAAATTTATAACTTACAGATCCATGGACACAAGGAACTTCTCCAAGAATTGCAGCTAAAAGAGTTGATTTACCAGAACCAACTTCCCCACATACAGCCACTTTTTCACCCATCCTAACCTCTAAACCTATGTTTCTGAGGGTAGGTTTTGACGAATCCTCATTCCATGAAAAACCAGCTGATATGGAGATGGCTTGGTCTGCATTCTCCATATGACGCTTCTTCCGGACATTCCCACTTAGTAGCTCTGGTGCCTCTAGGAATTTTACAATACGTGCAAATGCAACCTTAGCTTGAATGACAACCGCAATGACGTCTGGCATAGATCTAATAGGTTCCTGAACAAGACGTAATGTCGCTACAAAAGTGAAAACATTGCTGGCATGTAGAGGAATCTTCAAGAAATAGCATGTACCAAAGGTAGCACCAGAGACAAAAACAGGGGTTGACCAAAACAGAAAGCCATTATATGCTTTTCGTAGTTGTAGTGCTTTTAACCATTTATACTCCACATTCCTTAACCCTTCTATAACTTTCTTGAAGTGGCCTTCCCATGCATAGAGTTTTAGCACCTTCATATTCACAAGAGCTTCCGAACTAGCCTTAAGCCTCTCATCTTGTGCAACCATTAGCTTACTTTGAAACCTATTTTGTAACTTGGCAAGTGGAGAATTGCATATGACCATTATGATTATAACCACCAGGGCAGCAACTGTTGCTAAGCCCACTGCACGGAAGAGAATTATTAATGCAATACAAAGCTGAAGGCCTGTTGTCCAGGTGTTATGGAACCAGAAAGGAAATTCTCCAATTCTGTAGGCATCAACTGTGACATAGTTCATTATTTCACCACCAGAGTGCATCAACCTACCAGCATTGGATAGTCTCAGCTGCTTCTTGTAAATGGCTGCAGTGAGTAAAGACCTTACTTTCAAACCTAGTACTCTGCTTCGAAAGTACCACTGCCTTTGAGATAAAGACTCCAAAGTTTTTGAAAGGAAAAGTAATATGGCCAACAAATAACCCTCATATTCGAAACTGCTTTTGCCCTCAGCAACCAAAATGAAGGCATTAAGAAGCATAGGACCAGCAGACAGAGTGAGTGTCTTTAGCAAAGCAAAGAACCCAGATATGAAGATATCCCTCCTGTAGCACTCTATAATTGTCCACAAAACAGATGGTTGAGATGATGGGGCAACTTGTTTCTGTCTGTTCAATAACTCTAAGAATCTCAAATAGCAGCTCTCTGCTCTCTCTTCTTCACTTAACTTGGGTATATCTTTCTCATCAAGAGTCTTCTCCCTACCCTTTTTCATCAGTGGGTTCAACCACCAAAACGATATTTTACCGAAGAAACCAGCTTTGGCAAATGGTGTAACTTCATCTCCAAAATTGTCTTTATCGCTTGCATTGGCCTGAGCACTTAAAGGAGCATAGAGGCCATCTTCATCTGCACTCTGATCACTCTCTTCAAACTGATATCTTCGATAAGCACATAGCAGAAATAATATTGCTCCAGACAAAGACAGAAAATCTAAAGCAATCTTCACAGTTAAAATTTTGTTTAAAATGGCAGCTGAAATGGACAAGGTGCAGATCATTCCTGCATACAGTAATGCAAGTAAGGATAGTAGCCGCAATGGTGTCCTGCTAAGTTGTTTCGCCTTAAAGCTCGCAGTTAAACCCACCAATAACCATGTGAAGCCCTGCAACAGCACTGGCAACCACCATTTCAAAGGTGAAGTGGTCTGGGTTTTCCTCAACCTCTCTTCCAAAATCCAAATGCCTAGACACAAGTACCCCAGCCCAATACAGCCATTAACAATAGCAGAAACCATCTGCAAGGAAGAACGATGCTGAAAACGGGAAGGAATATGAGCTGTTTTTGATGACGACTTCCGAATCATGGCCAACAAGAGAATGACTAACAGCACAATATCAAAACAGAGTATCAAGGCATTATAAATGCAGGAAGAGGGATCTGTGAAAGGCACTAAATTAGAATTGCATGGCTCTCCATCTCCATCCAAACAAGCAGAGTCCCCACAGTACATTTTGAACCAACCCTCCATCATCTTTCCCTTTTCCTTGATCTTCAAACACTGAAAATTCCATGAAAAGAATTTATGTATAATACCAAAACCCAGAACCAGTAAGTCAGCTGCTCAAAGCATCAAAATGAAAAGGAAATCAAAATCAATTTCCTTGTTTTTCTCAAATCGGCAAGGAAAATCAGCATTATCTACTCATTAGTTCCAATATCCGAGTGCAGTCCAAAGATCATACACAAAAGCTAGGAAGCTATTGTTGAAAGGCAGAAGTAGAAATGGTTTGATTAAGAGCAAGAGCAAAGCAAAAAACTTGCAGCAAACAAAAGCAACGATGGAGCTTCCATGATAGAATGTTGGAGCTGTGGTGTCAAATCTGCACAAGAGGCAGCAAATGGAAAGAAAGCTGCACAGGTGGCAGCAAAATGAAATGAAGGGAGAGCTGCACCAAACACGGTAGCAGCAGAGTGGAGCAAGCTATGCTGCAAATGTTGATGAAATGAGGCTGTAATGAAATGCAAATGAGGCTGCAAAGTAGCAGCAAATACAGCCATATGAAGCTGCACAAGTGGCAGCAAGTCTTTTAATGTAATCTTGCATTAAATGTATTAGATAAGTATGAAAATTACTGATGTATTGAGATATGTCTGCTATTTAATAGCAGAACATGAATGAGAAAATGGAGTTTTCACCTCAATAAAGAGGGAACGCTCGTGTGTCTCCCTTCTCCTCCAAGTCCCTTCCTTTTCACCATAAATTTCCTCAACATAGAATTTGTTTCCAGTGAAAAAGAATTGAAAAGTAATTGCTAGACAAGAAGTATAACTATTAAGTCTTGAATCTAACACACCTGTTGGACCACCAAAATTCAAGAACCTTCTTGATCCTTGCTCTCAGCAATTAATCTTGACAAATTTCTGGTGCATACACTCCCTACAGAAAACCCAGTTCAAGTCAAAAACCAAAACCCAGAAAAGAAAACCAGCTTCCATCAACCATTAACAAATCCCAGAAGGCAAAAAATTATTTAAGATCTCAAAAAGAAGTCACCATACATTTTCTAATGTAATGTGGGATTTACACGCACGTGAAGATATTTTAACGCAAAATACATGCTTAAAAAACTAAGAAACAGAAAATGGATGTAATGTGCAAAGTGATTGATATGTATTAACTATGAACTGTAATCTATACGCATAAAACAAAAAGGAAAGTGGAAATGGACATGCATCCAATCATTCTAAACAGATGAACCCCAAAAAGACGGGTCTTTTTCTTTTAGAAATGAATAGAATATAGAAAAGCAGAAACAAACCCGATGATTTCGTTCTGGGTGAGTTGTCTTCTCTTTGTGGAACCTCAATGTGCTTAAAGAAAGACTCTTTTTTCTTTTTTACCCATTTTTGATTTTTTATCAAAGAACAAGACCAAATGGATCGAACTTGTTCATTACAAATTGTGCGTGGAGGACGACCACTTCAAATGTCCCTTACGACTAGCTGCTGTTCTGTTCCGCATTGAAACAACAACAGATGAAAGAGGGGGAATCGTAGAGGTCAGAGAGGAGTATGCATACGATATAAAGGGAAGGAGGAGGAGGAGGAGGAGGAGGAGGAGAAGAGAAAACAGAACAGAAGACTTGATGATGTCTTCGTGGTGCACGTCTCTCCGAATCAAGTATGAATGTTAGATGGGTGTTTTTGTCTTGTTCCAGTTTGCGATCTAGCCTAGGAACAAATTCTACGTGGGTCATCTCTCCGTTGCATTTTATCCTCTTTTCTCGTTTCACACCTCCAAAATTACTCACTTTCTAGGGAAACAAGAAATTCATGAGTTTGAGCATTGATTCCCCATATAGTCGGTGAGTCGCGACTCAATGGTTCTTTAATGATTCGAACATAGAGAACCAGATTCGGTTAAAAGAAAAATAGAGAACCATATACTTATATTCAGATTCCACCCCTGTCAAAATATTCAGATTCCACGTGCTACAACTGCTTCCAGTTTACTACTATAGAGTGCAGAGTCAGGTAAGATTGCTTACACCTCTAAACTAATAAAGAGTGCAGTTGCACTTGTGACATTACGATATCTTTAATAAAGAGTGCAGTTGCACTTATGACATTACGATATCTTTAATAAAATAATACAGTATAAAAAATAATTTTATTAATAATATTTTACAAAATAATGTTTCTTTTATTTTCAATGATGACGATTGACGGAGGTGTTCACGAAACCAGGTTTCATGTTTCGAAATTAATTCATTATTAGTTTAATAAAAGATAAGTATAAAATATAGAATTATAAATTAATAGTTATAATTATTAATTATTTTAATAATCAAATTAAATTATTATTTAAAAAATAAAAATTTAAAATTTATTTAATTTCAATAATTTATGGTGGCTAATAACCCTTCACTAGTAAGTGATATTGCAGGTTTTGCACCTTTTCTTTTTTTATTAATTAAAAGCAGTTCATTTAGGTTTGAATCATAAAATGAGTTTTTTTAACTTGTATTGATATACGTAGATTAAAGAAACTTTTTATTATAAATTTGTATAAAAAAATATAAAAATTAATATTAATTTTAATATTATAATTATCACATAAATAAATTTAAAT
>BPVZ01000003.1:3011619-3028893 GCA_020521535.1 Rubroshorea leprosula | reverse complement strand
ATGCTTCTTTAGCTCCCTATTTATAAAGAAATGGAATCTCATAGTTAGATGCTTAAGGACAATAAGATCCATATTCTGTTACAATCACCGTATCCTGTCCCTGGAAACTTCACATTCTTTAGCCCAAGTTTGAGGAGGAATTCTCCACTAAAAGCTGGGCCTGGACGGCTGGACCACTTGTGTTCTAAGACAGTAAAGACCTTCCTTCTTGGCAAAAAAATTTTCCATGAAAATCCCAAACCAAATAGCTTTTATGTGTATGAGGAAAAAAACTCACTTGAAGAAGGGTCTAGCGTTTTCCTGTCCCACGTCATCTCTATAGTTACCACAGAACCACAAACTCTTTTCAAGACTATAGCCATTGTTTTTCTTTGATATATTGCTTTGCATTCAGAAATCAAAATTGCTTTCTCTTAGGGGCCATTCAAAATGTCTGTCTTCCCTCAACACAAGTACCCATTAAGGTCTTTAAACCATATCCACTCGTGCCCCCGCTGCTGCCCTGTTGACGTACTGCGTGTAACATGTTCAGCCACCACCAAGCCTAGGCTCAACCAGAGCCAACTGGTTGTTGAACCACGGATTGAGATGTCTCCTGATCAGTTGGTTTCACCAGCTTCCCCTCCCTTGCTCAATGATCCAAGTTTGCAGTCGACATTGTCTCACCGGGTATGGTTGGCAAGTGGGTGCACTACAGTGATGTTTTCCCTAGCTAAAGCAATAGTGGGCGCAGCCTGTTCACATGTGTAGCTTGAACCTGTGTTGGCAGGGTATGTTGGCTATGTCCGAGCTGACCTTGGGTCTGGTGTTTACCACTGGGGCATTGACAATTATGGGGATGCTTCAACTCCAGTTTTTGGTGCTCAGATTGAAACATTTCGGGGGCACCATAAGTGGCCCTGGACAATCACTAGGCGCCAGTTTGCCAACAATCTACATGCCCTGGTTCGTGCCCTAACTTTTTCAGTGCTTCCTACAGACCTTCTCTGCAATAATCCTATCATTCACGGGTTTGTTGCCTTGTGCTTGGGTTGCATCATGTTCAGCCAGCAGTTTCACGCTTGGGCTCATGGCACCAAGGGGAAGCTTCCTCCACTTGTTGTGGCTCTGCAGGACGTTGCGGTACTTGTCTCACGGTCACAACATTCTGCCCACGACCGGCCACCTTATAACAATAACTAGTGTTTAGTCAGTGGAGTTTGGAATCAGCTCTTGGATCAACACAAGGTTTTTGAGGCGCTGGAGATGGTTCTGTTTTTCAAGCTGGGCGTTAGACCCCGATCTTGGAGTGAACCCAGCGCTGAATGGACTGAAGACACCGAAACTGCATCTCAGGTTGCAGTGCAATGATTGTTTCCACTCTTGCTAAATTCTTTCTTTTCTTTCCCAATCACGGGCCAACATTTAAAAGTACAAACATATTCCAATGATTTGTCTGTCTAAAGTAATGCTCAGATAAATGAATTGCTTTCCTTAGCTTTTCTTGGTGCCAAAAAGATGAATATACATTTATTGCCCACCAACATTCAAACATATCAAAGTTAAACCAGGAGAAATTAATTAAAATTTCCCATGTCTTTATGTTGTTCTGTTCTCATCAAACAGTTGTAGAAAACAATGATAATATCGTATCACAGAAGAATTAATGTTAACTATCAGCGCCTACTGAGGATATGGAAGATACACAAGGGAACCAATAACGGCGTTTACCATCTTCGTGGCCATCATCAATCATTGCAAGACCTTCCTGCATCATCCAACAAGGCTTATGAGGCACATAGATCCAATCTCTATTAATTGTTCAAAATGAAGTGTTTGCAAGAACTTACATCTAATAAAGTATCAAGGGCATCAATCGCACGACCAAGAGTCCAGGAAAGTCGTCGTTCTACCTCATCGACTGCTACAAAGCCCTGGGCCTAAGAGAGTGGAAGTGGAACACTTATTAGACAATCATTATTTACACTAGAAACAGGTTGCAGAGCCATAATTTGAGTTTTATACTTCTACCTGATAGATATAATTCAAGCCATAGGCATTCCCCACATTGAACAGAATGTATGATTAACCAAGGCAGGAATAAGAAAAATTAGGCTTTTCTTTTTCAAATGCAAAAAAAGTGACACTTCTAGATGGATGAAGTTCCATTTACTCACACTATACAGATAGAAGTTGTTTTCACCATATTCTAAACCTCACTTTACTGAATGTGACATGAGCTATTCAATTTGCTATTGATAGCAAGATCATAAGGAAGACAAAATAGAAGTTTCATTTGGAAGTATTTCATGAATGATCTAAAACTGAAATAGGACAAACCTGAGCCAGCTCCAAAATTTCATTGTGGTCTTTCTTCAATTCAGTTGGAACAGATCTAACAAGTTTCTTCTTTCCAGCAGTAATCACCTCAAACCCACTGCCCATTACCTTGAAAATTGGATTTACCATAATTAGGACAGCAGTTTAACACATGCTCAAATGCAACCTATCTAATACTAAATTCTAAATGTAATGTCCACTGCTAGTAAATTAGCACAAAATATGTGTCAACTACAGTAACAAATTGCCTACTCTATTCAATATGAGAGGAAAAAACAACAGAAAGAAAACAGCATCAGAGGATGACTGATTGAGAAATCCCAAAAAAAAGTGTTTTCAATGCTTATGATATCATAGAATCTTAAACTGAGAACTTGTTTCATCCTTTCATCGTGTTATAATTAATTTACTTTGTATTATCGAAGGCATTAGAAGCATAAAAGAATAACAGAAACAGAACTAATAGAACATATCTCATCAATCTCAATGCCTGTACCATAGGCATTTCTTGAAGAATCCTATAACATGTCAATTTCCAAAACCAAGGTAAAGGTAGTATCAATGTGATACAAATATAGAGTAACTTCAATGCAATACCTTTAGCTTACTTATAGCTCGCAAGCAATCATCCTCAGACACAGCTTCACGATCATGCTTTCGTTTCTGACGAAGTAGATTGCACAATTCCTGTAAGTTGATCAAGCCTCCATTGTGAGGCCTAGTTGCTAAGCAAATCTCAACAATTTGCACCCCTGTTTACCCAAGTGGCAAAATTTCAATATTAGCATTCTACAAAGGCTTCATGCAAATGCCTTTCATTGATAAGATAAAATTTGGTGGAAGAATGGGCACCTATTCTTCAATGGAAAATTTACAGGCTTTATAAACCAATATAGCATGTTAAAAATGTGGAGACCTTTGCAGGTACATAAAAAAAACCACCTAAAGACTGATCTAAAATTAAAGTACAACTCAAATGGAGCACCTCAGAAGACAACATAGTATCATGCAACTAAGTGCATAAACATTGCAGCCTTTTAAAAGCATCATATTAATTAATAGTTGGCAACAAAAAGAGTAATGGGTAAAAATAAACTTGATAATTCATGTAGGCAAGGCATTCACAATACACATGCCTCTTCTCCCTTCATAGAGTACAGCTGAAAGATAACCATCTTACACTACAAACCAAAACTTGAAAAATGTATATTAAAATGAAATATTTAACCTACCAAGTTCGTAATAGAAGTCACCAATCCCTAACAGCTCTGCCCATAAACCCTTATTTGAGGCCAAAGGGTCCACTCCCACTTTAGCACACATCTCATGGAACTGTGACCTGAATGCTGGGTTCTTGCGAATGTCATTCTGTATCAACCCACATAAATCTTCAACCCAACATCACATCTTCCCAACACAAGCAAAATAATCCAACGTTGAATTTATGTAATGCCCATCAATATTATCAACCCGTTCATCTTATAGTTAAGATACCAAACTTAAAATCCAAATATCACTAAGTTCAACATACCAACTTTTATTTAGTACAGATTTAAAAATACAACTTTCAATGTTTTCAAAGTTTAATGAATCAAATGCCTAAAGTATAACATACCCTGTTCTAAAATTAGCTCAATTTTCATCAAATTTCAATATTTTCTCATAGGATCGTTGTATGTCATAATTCGTAAGCATATATATATATATATATATATATATATTTCAAGTAGAAGAAAAGTTAGAAAGTGACCCTGTGTTTTCGGGCGAATTCTTCAAGCTGGGAGCGGAAAGTGGCGAGCTGCTCCTTCATGAGATTAGTCCTCAGCTTCGCTACATTTTCCCTCTCATAGGATCGTTGTATGTCATAATTCGTAAGCATATATATATATATATATATATATATATATTTCAAGTAGAAGAAAAGTTAGAAAGTGACCCTGTGTTTTCGGGCGAATTCTTCAAGCTGGGAGCGGAAAGTGGCGAGCTGCTCCTTCATGAGATTAGTCCTCAGCTTCGCTACATTTTCCCTCGTTCTCTTTTATTTATTCAAACAAAACTAACATCAATTTTTTTCTTTCCTTCGCTTCTCTTCTCCTTTCCTTCCCTTTCCCTTCCTTTCCTTTACTAATTTATGTCCAAATATAGGCTTAGTGTTTTATGTCTTCTCTTTTTTTATTTTTGATTTTTTTTACATGTATTAAATCTTTTGGGCCACAAATCTTTTGAGCATAAAAATTGGGCCTCTGTTCGGTTGATCTGGAGGCCCTATTCGGTTTTCGGGTTTTAGTTAATAATCTTTTGGAGGTGTCTTGCAACTGCAGGATCTTTTCTTTCTTTGTCAACCTATTTTTTAACTTTTTACTTAGGAGGGATGGGGTTGGGTTGGATTGCTGGTGCTTAGAGGGTAAGAATATCATCCAATCATTGGCCATGTAGGCTTGAAGGCTTGATTTATTAGGTTCAAGTTAAGGTCAAGGAAGCAGGGATGAAGTTACTTTGGTGTGGATTTGACAAAAGCATTCCATGTTGATTTTGTTTCTGTGGTTCCTGACATCGGGAAGTTCAATTGAACAAAGATTGTATTCTTGCATAATTGCAAAGTTGGAAATGTACTGTACATTGAACTATTGAAGAAAGAAAACTCTTCTTATAGTATGTGGTAGCCATCTAATTAAAATACTTTAAAGCTGGTTAAATGACCAGTTACATTTTGTTGTGGAGACAGCTGGTAAACATAGCCTAGTTGACCTTGTGGCAGTGGCAAGGTTACTGTGCTTGGCATTGATATTTTTTCATGTTATTTGCATATTCATGATTTTGTGGTATGCTATATCAGGAGTTTTTAATAATAAGGAATGATATAAGTTTCTGTGGAGCAAGTTTCTCTTTATTATTGTTAAAACGTCACCTTTATTCGTTCCAGAACTTATGCCTGGTTTTGTATGTCAAAATTTCTTGTTAGATTCGTAATTCTGTCTTGTTCTGCATTCTGACTCATGTTTCATTTGAGACAAAAAGCTAACAAGCCTGCTTGATGATGGTTATGGAATAGAATTTTATTATGAAATTCAAGCCCATTTTCTTCCAATCCGTTTTTCTCTGAATGGTGTCAACTCAAGTTAGTCATTACATGCATGTTATGAGTCCGGTCTATGCTATAATCTGATCTTTTATATGATGAATTTTCTTTGGTTGTTTATGCATGTACTTTTCTGGAAATTTGCAGGTCCTGTTGCCGAAGACATGTTCCATTGGCAGGCAACAATTATGGGTCCTGCAGACAGTCCTTAGGCTGGGGGTGTTTTTCTTGTCACTATTCATTTTCCTCCAGATTATCCATTTAAGCCTCCCAAGGTAATTTTCTTTCATAGCTTATGTTTAGTACAGTGGCTCATATACTCCGTTACTCTCTGATTTAGACTTTCTTCATTTGTGGTCCATCAGCAGAACTAGGATTTCTTGTTTTCAGCTTGAAATATTAACCATAGTTCCTTGGAATAATTATAATAATAGTAATAATATAATTTCATGGTTCTGTGCCCAGGCCCCAAGTATTTGTTCACTTTTGTTCTATAGACCCATTTTTTTATTCCTAGTGTAACTTGTAGTTTATCCTAATGACATCTCAGCGCTAACAGAAGTTTTAGCTTGACTCGTATTGTTCCCTCGGCAGGATCATAGGCCTATACTGAACCCTATGATGTAAGGGTTTCTCCTTCAGCATCATAGGCCTATACTGAACTTTTGGATTTGTCATTGTGCTGCTATGTTCAGGGACAGAACTTGACAAAAATTTTTAGGAAGGGCCAAAAATTCTTGTGGGGGGCCCATTAATTGAAAAAAATTCTGAGGGGAAAGTGAATAAAATGGCCATTAAAATTTAAGGGTTTTGAAAATTTTTTGGGCATGCCCCCTCAAACCTCCTTTATGTTCTGTCTCTGGCTGTATCCACTATATAAAGGGGAAAAGACCATTATTGTAGCATGCACTATGTTGTTTGTATTTTGTTGATATGAATTGGTCCCTTTTGTTTCTCCCATGGTCCTTCTCCTTTTCAGTACTAAGGCAAATTATGGTTTGTAGTTTTAGTAGAAAGAAGTTTTCATTTGTGGCTGACAAATTTCCATTTCTTGGTGGAAGCTGCCTGCATTGTATTATGCCCTTGTGAAGTGAGAGGTTCGTTAACGAAGCAGTCATTTCTATTGCTTCTTGCTAGAGTACTTCTTTTAATACCTAGATGCATGTCCAATTGTGCCATAAAACGCTGGAAGCAACTCTAAGAATATATATCTGCTCAAGGAAAAAAATTATTAAGAATGTATCTGAAACTTGAAAATGTCTATTAAGTCTTTGACATTCCAAGAAAATCCTCAAATTGGTATCATAGAATCGTTTATGGCACAATCCCCAGAAATGCTTTATCATAGAATCATTTACAGGACATAGGTATCTAGATGATACTTGTCGGGGTAAATAAGTTAAAAAGTGCTTTATACTGTATGTTATCTATTGCAGGTGGCATTTAGAACAAAGGTATTCCACCCAAATATAAACAGCAATGTCCAATGGGAGCATTTGCTTGGACATTTTGATGGAGCAGTGGAGTCCTGCACTAACAATTTCTAAGGTTCTTGTTCTTTAGCCAACTGGTTTTCTTATTCGCAACTCTCTATTCAGTGTGCATGAATTTTGACCATGTTCATTTCATTTGAATGAATAATACTGTTGGTTTTTATTTTTCTTTACTATATTTGAGATTGGATTATTAACCATGAACTTGTTTCTTAATATTTTTGAATTGGCTTTGCATAATATTGTTCTGTCTTCACGTATAGGTATTGCTGTCAGTCTGTTCATTACTGACAGATCCAAATCCTGATGATCCATTGGTGCCGGAGATTGCTCACATGTACAAGACAGATAGGAACAAATATGAGACAACTGCAAGGAGCTGGATCCAGAAGTATGCCGTGGGGTAAATGGGCTTTGGTGTGTGTGAGGGAAGCCCCTTCCTATCCTTATAGTTTGGCTATTCCGTTCTATGCATTAATGCACATTCTGTCACGTCAATCCTAAAATGGACTAAAGAGGTCCATAACTTACCCTTAGTTTAAAGGAGAAACAAATATCTTCATTCTGTTGTGTGTTGATAATGGTAATTCGAAACATCAACTTATATCATTTATAAAGTCTCGCTGTTTCTCCCCAATCAATGCCAGAATGTGTTTGTTAGTGCCCCTGGTTAAGCATGCACCCTCACGGATCTGTGTTATTCTCTTTTATTCGGCCGACAGCTCTGTTATTCTCAAGCTTTCTTTTATTGTGTGTTGTTGAGCAAATTGGCAAGTGTTCTAATTAAAATTAAAGTGATTATTTCGTTTGGTTTTCACCACTCCGGTTGTAGCGTAAAATGGCATGTCCTCTGGTTTACGAAATTTGGATTAGTCTCAGCTTCTTTGCTTTTTGTGTTGTGTTATTTTTAGTTTTAAGGTTACACAATAAGCTGGGCTACCATTTTACGAAGGGATGTGAACGTCGGTATGTACCATATTTGACACAAAATCAATATAATATACACTTAGAGAATGTTTGGTGAAATTTGTAATAATTTTAATTTTTTTGATATTATTCATTTCATAAGTTTAATTTTTTTTTAAAAAATTTATTTTTTTTAATTTTTTTAATTTTAAAAAGATTTTAAACAATAAATTTTAAAAAATTTCAAATTTTTACTTTTTATAAACTTATTTTTTACTTATTTTTTATTTAATTTTTAAAATTTTTAAAAATAATTTTTAAATTTTTTTAAATAAAAATTTAAATTTATCACTCATAAATAATAAAAATAAAAAATAAAAATCTTAATAAACTTCACCGAATAGGCTTTAATATCGTACTCGCTTCAATCTCGCTCGTACCTGCTGGTATTATAAGTACTGGCTGCAAGGATGCAGAAAGAGTTAGGCGTTGGTGGGTAGTGCCATTGCTTAAAGTTTAGAATGTCTAAGTGATTTTTTAAAAATAATTTATTCGGATATAATTTAAAGAAAAAAATGTAAAACAATTTTAAAAATTATAAAATAAAAAAAATTAAATATTTTTCTATCTATTATTATACATGAAAAGTAAAAATTAAAAGAACTATTCAATATTTAAAATGTTTTTAATATATTTTTTATAATAAATTAAGCGATATTATTTCATTAAAATAAAATAAAAGAGAAAACTTTACCTAAGAGTTTTAAATGTCATTAAACACGTCTAATGGTGTTTGAATGCTCATAATAGATCTAGACGGTGTAAACTGTATTAAGTTTTTGCTAGAGGCCTCGTGGGTAGAATAACACCGCAAAGAAATTAAAATCTGCGTCCAGCAGCATTGCAAACAGGCATACCAGTGGGACATATGATTCCAAGCAGCACGCCACGCCAGCAACTCCAATTGAGTTCGTTTCTTGATCCGGCAAATAATTTGGCCTTGTATGCTGTGAATTGTGAAATGTGAATTTATGAAAGAGAAACGAGAAATCAAAAGGCAGAGAAAATGTCGTAAAAAAATGTAATTTCACTTTCGTTTCCTATCAAATCGATATATCATACAACTTCAATTTAAAATTTTTATAATATAGGAGAAGAATAGTATTATGCTCAAGTTACTGGCAAAAAAACAAGTGACCTGTCATGGTAGCTAAACTAACTTTGGAGCATTATGATTAATGAATCGTATTAATATGATTTGATGCATTCTAATGATGGTAGTTGAGCAACTCTGGAGCGGTATGATATGTAGGCCCAATGTGCTATTAATCTCTCATTTCTAATAGAAAACATGAAAGTTGATGTTGGTTTTGGTTTCTTTTTTCTTGAGCATTCGATGGTTTTTTTTGAAAGGCGTTGAGCATTTGATGATAGATGTGACATATTTGTTAACATGCAAGTGAACACTAACATGCCAATCATATTTTCAACGCGAGATCTCCGTATATATTTATCCATATTTTTATTGAAAAAGTAGAATATAATTTAGATTGTACTAATTATGATATATTAATCATTAAATAAAAATAATTTTTTGATATTGAAATTTTATTTTATTTAATAAATTTTTTTACAATGTAATATAATTTAACAGTAAAATAAATTACTTATTTTTATTTTTTTTAACATGAGGAATTATAGAAGAATGAAATTTTTTTTCAAATAATTAATAAGAGTCAAATTCTTAAATAATTAAACTCAAATATTATGATATGAGGATAAACTATTGGATTAAAAAAACCAATCTTACTTATTTTTATTATTAAAAGGACTCTTCTAGCAATTTCATATTATTTGCAGGGTTCATGCCTTGTCCAAATGGTACCCTACAAGTACTTTCGTATTTTTGGTAGATTCATGCCTTCGATAAAATTGTGTTTAAAAAATAGAAATTTTCAATGTGCAGGTGGTCCAGAAGGGGCCATGACAAGGCATAGAATTGGGAACATACCTTAATGTAATCTATTAGTTACTAAAAGAGGCAGAAAATGAACCAATTAACCATTTCCTTCCCTAATCAAAAGCATGAATAACAAATTAAAGTATCAAAAAATCATAGCTGAATAGAAATAAGAGTTCATTTTTCTACTACGTTCCAAACTGCATTTAATTACAAAAAAGAAAACCTTAGATAATAGGATAGTTCTCAATATAAGTCAGCTTATTCCATCCAAAAATTGATTTAGTGTAGTTCGACACTGTCCCGATTGCATTAAACATTTATATAAAAACAAATAAAATAAGAATTTTAAAAACATATTATTACATCTTTTTCTCATTAATTGTTATGAAAAAATATAAGTAAATTTTAATTTTATCAAATTTTCAATTAAAAATATGCACATATTTGTAAATAAGTTAGTTTTTATATTTTTTATATAAATTAATAAAAACTAACGATTTATTAATCTAAATAAAATTTGTTCAATTTTTCTTAAATAAAGTTGTAAGTTCGAATCTTATAAATAAAGAAATTAGTATTGAAAGAGTTTTTTTTTTTTTTATAAGATCCAATTTGACTCTAAATTAATTAAGTACCAATATGATTTTTAGATACCAAGAAGTTAACATAAAAAAATACAAATTAATAAAAAAAAATTTACAATTAATACATTATTAACCTATTTTCTTATTAACCAAAAAAAACCCTGTAAATAAACGTTCCGTAGCAAATGGGTAAAATAATGAGGATAAAGAATTGGGTAATGCATTGTCTACCATGGTGTGAAAATGCAAGGATTACTTGAAAGTTGAAACGGAACTGAAGATGTGAGATACAGCATATCTTCCGGGGAGCAAACTATTGTGCGGACTACATGGTGTCGGGGTTCTACCATTTAGAGAATAGACTTCATGTCTTCGAAGAACCTCCAGACTTGATTTGCGATCCCCTTAAAAATAATTTAATAAGAATGTGTAGGCTTAAAGCATCTAAATTAATCAGTGTTTCAACACTGCCCATTACACCTCAAAAAAATAACAGATATGATACGATGCATTAATGGTGGTTTCTCGAACCCTTCAAGTGTCATTTTCATTCCTCTTTTCTCAAAGCATGAACCATGTCTCATTCAGACTTCTCGATCTTTTATTATGTTGGAGTAATAATTAGAAATTCTACATAGCTTTAATTAAAGAATTCACCTCAAACACACACGATTCTTCAATTTTAATGGTATTAGTCATATTAAATATGTGCACTTTTTTTTTAAGTGAATCTGATTTTATTTCATGTCAAATTGTTAAAAAAAAAATTCCATCTCAAACACTCGAGTCGAGTAGCAAAATGTTTGTTACTGTAGAAAGTGCTAGCTGCAGTCGAGTGCGGCTAGCAGTGATCTTCTTATTATTATACACATATTTTTGCTTTGGTTTGATTTATTAAAATACCAAACCGAAATATAAGCCAAACATGTTCTGTTCCATTAATCTCAACCCTAAATCAAACCAATCAAACTACGAAACAATAAAATTCAATTTGGTTTAATTCGGTTGGAAATTTTGTAATTTGATCCCGACCCCTTTTGGCACAGTTGTATAGAAGGATTTTAAGAAGCATGGAAGGAAGTGACGAAGCAATGTCTAGGAATGCAAAATCTTACAATTTTAACTATTTTAATTTCTTGTTCCCTATGAGAAAAACACCAGTCCATTGAACTTCACAAGGAGTTTGAATTAAATTATAATGGGTTTTTTTAACCTGTGCTAATAGTTTTAAAAAAAGTAATATTTAAGTTATTAATTATTTAATTAAATTTATTTACATGATATTGATTTTAAAATTAATATCTGTTTTTATATTTTCTATATAATTTTATTGTAAAAAAATATTTTTAACCTATGTTATAAGGGCCCAAATTAAAAAAATCTAATTATAATTTATTTAGGTCTTAGGACCAATAAGATCTTCCATTAACAGGTATATATCATGCCAGTCATATCATCAGCTAATTATAATTTGACATCATTAAAAATGAGTATGCATATAAATTTAGCTTGTTCAAGTAAAAGATAAATCGTCTCACTCTATTATTAATTTGCATATCTGTCACATTTTTATTAGTTAATGGGTGGTGTTATAAGAATAATTTTTTTATATTATATTTTGATACAATTTTCACATGTTACTAAATGAGCGGGTCCTACATAAATAAAAAAAATCAATTATTTAAATGATCTGTCAAATTATACAAAAAAATGATGCAAAAAATTGTCTTAAAATCATTTTCCTTAACCAATTATACCATGTTGGATATATATCCATTATTTTGAATCTCCAAATTAAATCTGTTATTGAACAAATATTATCTTGTAGTATAGATTTAAAATTCAAATCTTGAAAAAAAATATTTAAATAAAATTTATTTTATTAAATACATTATATTTGAAGTAGAGAATATACTCTTAAAATTATCTAAAAAGTAATTAATTTTAAAATACACAAAAATTAACTTAATACGAATTATCAGTTAAAAAAGCCATTTACACTGAGATTTTTTACTCTGCACCTGGTAACCTTTGACATATAGGTCTTGTAATATTAAATTAATTCTAATTACAAGTGGCAAATCGACATAGTAATAGGCCGAAAAACCTCGGTTGAAGCTCCAATGAAACTTCAAAAATTAAAATAATCCCTGGCAAATAGATCGTGCCCAGCAGTGGGCGGATGGCATGGTCCCTAAAAATCTGGTTAAGTCAGTTTAATTTCTGAAAACCCTGAACCTAATCTCACTTAAATTGTCTCCACTGAAGTATTAGATGTGGGATGAAGAGGGATGATTGCCTCCTATTATACGATCAAGAAAAATAAATAAAAAATTGTATTGGGTGTGGAGTGGAGGCTGAGGTGTTCCGGTTGTTGTCACATGGCTGAAAAGTGTATGCGGAGCCGGACATTTCCGACGACCGATTAACACGGGTTCTTATAATGATTGTTCAAGTCATTGTTGATCATGAACATAATTATTGTGTAATGGCGCTGCAGAAATCTGTTTTTGTAAGTGCACATTATTTTGATTATACAATGTTAAAATTTAGATGCTAATTAATTCTGTAGTGATTATGACAGAAGTCTCATGCAAGCCATTACATGATCTCCACATAGGATTTGCTCATTTTATCATCTCCGTTCCTTTTGGTGTGATGGTAAAATGCTTTAAGCAATTAATAATAACATATAGGATTCAAAAAAAAAAAAAAAAAACGAATTTGACAATTTTTTTGGTAAGTGAGATGATAAGTTATGCAACAAGTATAACTCTTTCTTTTTAAATTTCTTTTTACCCATTTTAAGATTGAAATTTAAAATTTTTAATATAATATTTAAGTTTTTAATTTTTAAGGGGATTAGTGTCAATTTCCAATACTATGCTCAAGGAGACTTAACTTTTTTTTTTTTTTTAAATCATTTCTATGGGAGAGTATCTTTTATACTTAATTTTATAATAAAATTTTAATTCATCTAAAAAAAAAGTTTTTCATTCTTAAGGCATCATATAAGAGACATTAGACAATTTTTATAAAATTGAAATCAAAGAAATAATAGGTTGGGTTTGAAAGTCTCTAGTTTGGACTTTTAAGACATCTCGAAAATAGTTGGAGAAAGGAAAGGATGCATCCCTATTGTAGACATATCAAAAGAGAAAAAATGCATATATGAACTATAAGTATTAATTTTAATTAAGTACTTGTTTTGGCAAAATATAGCAATTCTAATGAATTGAACCGTATAGGTAAAATAAAACGAAACTAAACATATATTACTAATAATAGACGATTTCATTTAAGATATACATGGATAATTAAATATAAAAAGCTATTAGTTACGTATCAAAAATTACATGAACAATTGTTATATAAGAAAAAACACACCTAAGAGGGACCCCCCAATATGCATCTAAAGCATAGAAGTTTGATCTAATATTTCAACTTTTGGTGTGTAAAGATTATTCAGGGACTCACCCGTACCCATGTCATCGACAACCAAAACAAGTGTTGCAGCCCATCCAAGCCCAACTTGCCTTACATGCATGCCATCTTCGTTCAGCAGCACAAGTATAAATCAAACAGAAAAAATCTTGCCTTTATTAATGAAAACGATTAAGATAAAGATAGAACAAGAAAAGGCGGAGGGAATAAGAGGGGAGAGAGGAGCGCCTAGGGTGAGTGCTTTATTCTTTTTAGTTGAGATATTTGTTAATTGTTATCTAACTTATTTGCAAGCATATTCATTTTAATTTTTCCTTTGATCTTACTATGAAGACATTCATTCGTTTTCTAAGGCTTTTAGGAGACACAAAACCAATCACTATTTTTCAAAACAGAAAAGAAAAGCCATTTGCACTCCAAAACCTCATAACGAATTTAATTAGAGAAAAATTTTAAAAAGAAAGAAAACATGCATGTTATGCTCCACCTAATCCCTCAATTTGAGACCAAAACACAACAGCATTGCATCTCTCTCTCTCTCTTCTCCCTTATTTTCAGAGCATTTGGGATTCCCAAAACATCATTTTATCTAAGATATGAAATCCTCCAATTAGATACACATAAAATCTTGTTCCAAAATTGAGACAGCCCCACATGGGGGCAATCCACGTGCCTCCTTTCCCACCATCGTCAACCCGTAAACGTCGCTGGTTCTCACCGGTTCGTCAACCGGAGCCAAGTCTCGGGTGGGCCCCACACCGGCCTTCGGCCGTTCACACACTGTCTTCAAGATTAAAGACAAAATCTTCTCTCCCTTCCAACCCCAGTTAGGTTTCCCAAAGCCTTTTTCCACATGATATGCTTAAATATTAAAGCCTCACTCAAATACACAAAAACATCACTATCAAACTCGGGAAAGGTTATCACAATAAAAAAATGTTAAGGATATTAAAATTGTTAAATATTATTTTTAAAAATATTAATTTTATTTAATTTAATTAATAAAATAATTATTAATTATTAATTATTAATAAAATAATAATATTTATTAATTAATAATTTAAAATTAATTAACAAATTAATATTTTTAAATGATACTTAAAAATAAAAATTAAGGTTTTAGTGAACTTAATATATATTTTTTATGTTGGGAATAACAATATCCATCAAAGTCATTTGGGACAAATGTGAAATCCAACTTCTGCTTTATTTTTTTTTATCAGAATTTCAAAATTAATTTTTTTTAGCTTAATTAATGGAAAATAATTAATATATCTTTTAGTTTAATATATTGTAAAATATATTTATTAAAAAATTATGATTTTTATTTTAATATTAATAATAAATAAATTTTAAAAAATAATCATATATAAGATATGCAAGAATTAATTTAATTAATTATATTTATATTATATTTTAATAATTAAATCAAATAAATATAAAAAAAGTATGTCCTTAATTAATTAATATACTATATATTTTTGTAATGCTCTCAAAAGAAAAAAAAAATTTGCTTGGTGAAGTCTTGTATCAAACAATGGTAGGTGAAAAAGCATTTTCTCACCTATATGACAAAAATTCAAACTCTCATTCCCCCTCTCCTCCTCTCTCCCCGTAACAGTTTCAATCAGTTAGTCCTATTAAAAAATTGCTTTTCATCTATCTGAGACCCTGGAATGATCACCGGTCGTGTCTAGTGCGAGGTTATGTGTATTGGTTGATACGTGTTTCATTTATTATTGAATTATAAAACATTAATTATACAAAAATCGAGAGACGGGCACGTGAGCTCTCTCGTGCTGGTATTGCTGGACATGAACTAGTAAGGTAGAGTAAAACAACGTTAATTAATCTATCATGTTGCACGGCTGAGTCAGAGATGATGCCTGCATGCCTTGATATCAATTCTTTAATCTCTTTGGTTTTGAATAGTCAAGGATTTCAGTGAAACTTAATTTTGAATGCAAATATTTATGTCTTCAAGATTCAGATACATACTACTACAATAAAACTTCATTAATCGCCTAAGAATATGCATGTTAAATATTAAAAATATTGTGATATTTAATTATAATTATAAGATAAATATAATATAATATAAATCTAACCTGAATCTCAGACATTATATAATTAAGATTAGATAGTTTAATAATTTTAAAATTAAAATCTCATAATTTTTACCTTTTTTTTTTTTTACTTAAAACCGATACTATAAATTAATCTGGAGATTAATCAGACGTTAGACATGATGCCGGTGCTATATATAACTTGTCAGAACCCATACTAATTATAGCAGCCCCTAGCTTGGTTTTAATAGTGATAATTATTAAAAATTAATTAAAAATTTTTGACATAGAAAGGAGCAAAACTAACATGATTAATTGTTGCCAATTACTTAATCAGTGGCCTAGTCATACTCTTAAAAGTGAGAGATTTTAGCTAATTTCCAGTTCATAACATGTTAGTACTTAGTAGGATAAGTTAAAAAATGACAAATAATATTAGTTTATTTTATTGTGTAATTTGGAAGGAAAATAATTTAGAAATAATTTTTTTTATTTTTTTGTATAATCTTATATATTATTTAAATGATTAACTCTTTTTATTCATTTAAAATTTATAATACTGAATATATTCACTTTTTTAATGAAATATAAAAGTTGTATGAAAAAATAATATAAAAAAATTATTTATATATCATCAAAATTAAGAAAAAAATTGTTATTTCAGCAAAGAAACTAGAAAGACAAAACAATTAATAATAAAGAATACAATTAATAACGTAATTAAGAGAGACAAATATCTCTTGCGTCAAATTGAAGCTTTGTGAAAAAAAGACTTGGTATTTTGAAGTCTGGATGTTGTCAGTATATATACATATATATATATATATATATTAATTCTGTGGATTCAATCTTTATGGTCTCATAAAAACGCGAGAAAAGTTTGCCCCCAAAACACACAAACTGATCAGACCGACATGGGTAATAAAGCATTCAGGGTATGGAGAGGGAGGTTGACCCTGCTTTTTGGAATGGATCTTTTGCTTCTTTATTTTAACTTGTTTTATTGGGATTAATTACGGAATTAACCTATTGGGATGTAAACATGGTTTCAATTTCATGCATTCTCTAATTTCACATTTTGGTTTCTCTTTTTTACTCTGAATATATTATTCCAACGGCTAGTGTTTTGGTTTTAATTCTAAATGCAACACTATTTGACCAACTTTGTGCCCCTAAATCACGATTCATTTGTTTCTACAAAGCGAAATAAGTACATTTTTGGGTTCAACATTTTTTTTCTTTTTTTCTTTTTTTTATGTAAATATATATCATCTATGTTTTTATCAGGAACAGTAATTGATATATCATTAATTTAATACATCATATAACATATTTATTAAAAAATTATTATTTTTAATGTAAAATTAAAAATAAATAAATTTAAAAATACAATTATACATAAAATATATAAAAACTAATT
>BPVZ01000003.1:2953847-2973867 GCA_020521535.1 Rubroshorea leprosula | reverse complement strand
GGGGCCACCCTCCCGGATTTGTTGCTACATTATT
Organism: Rubroshorea leprosula; assembly: GCA_020521535.1. Classification (NCBI taxonomy): domain Eukaryota; kingdom Viridiplantae; phylum Streptophyta; class Magnoliopsida; order Malvales; family Dipterocarpaceae; genus Rubroshorea; species Rubroshorea leprosula. The sequence goes on along the minus strand of BPVZ01000003.1, from coordinate 2,973,833 downwards.
GAAGGTATACTGCTAATGTGTTAACCATATTGTATGGCGGAACCTGCAATTGATTAGTGGAAACCGCACCTAAACGAAGGGGTTCTGATATTTTCAGTTTATGATTCAGCGCAAAAATCAGTAGCAAACTCAATTTTATGGGAACCGAAAAGATGATGGGAAAATAAACCCTAAAACATGAATGGAAAATAATGTTGCATCCACAAAGTCTGAATGGATGGATTAATTTTCATCAGGAATCAATTTGAAATACAATGGAGAAATCTACACAAACCAAATCAAAAACCTTCACATCCCATTCTGGCATTCTCTTCCCCAAAACAAGCAAAACCCATATTCCTCTCTCCAATGCCACGGAAATTCATCTCCATCTGCTGGCTTAAAATTCCTCCATATATCAATATCAAAGTCAATTAACCCGAAAATTTAATTCCCTTAAAAAAAGAAAAACACACACACACACTCAGTGAATAAGGTACGTGAGCACCAATGCTACCAACATCAAAACATATGCTATTCCTTGGTCTATTGTGGTCCCTGAAAAAAATCAACACAAGAATACTAACTTTAGTAAATATTTGAGAAAAGAAAAATTAAAAGCAAACGTAAAAAATAAACTATTATAGTGCTTTTTTTAATAGTCCAAATTGTAAAATATAAATTATTGAATAAAAGATAACTTCTAATACTAATAAGTTTTGTCTTATTTAATTATTTAAATTATATCATTCAAATTGCACAATATTTTTTGAAAGGATAATTTCTCTTGAAATGTCTAAATGATCATAATTAATGTTTGAAAGCGAAGAGTATCCGAAATATATAAGTCAATATCAAATATATAAAAACAAGACAAAAAATACAGAAAACTGGATTAATTACCGTCGCTTGTGGGTGCCGGAGCCGGAGCGGCAAATTGTGCCTGAGCCAGAGGCAAAGTGAATATGGTGAAAATAAGAACCATTACGGTGAAATGCACTCTGGATGAGACGGCCATTTTTCTCCTCTTTTCTTCTCCCTTCTCCGAATTTCTTTCAAAATTGAGAAAACTCCCTCTATAGAATAGGAGGAGAAAACAAGGGAGAAGAGATGGAGAGAGAGGGCCTAGGCAGCGCGAGAGAAGAGGCAAAGGTGATGAATATGAAAGGAGAAAAATAAGGCATTTTATAGCATTTTGCAGTTAAGGACAGTGCTCGCAAATGTGGGATCTACCCCGCATGACAAGGGGGTACACATAACCCATGTTACTATCTTGGTCTCCTTTCCTTTCTAAATAACTTCGAGTTGTACATTGAGAAAGAATTAGAAAGAAACAGCCTGTTTTTGAGACTACTGCCAGAATGGAATGTTCTGTATCTCAAGAATTTTATTTTAGTATTTAAGGTAAGAATATATCCGTTTCAGTTTTTTTATATCTTAAAATTAATTAAAATTAATTGTTAACGACCTAAATAATTTATTGATTATATTCTTTCATTGAAAATAAGATATGTTAAATTTGAATTGCATGACATGTGGGTGGGATGTGAGTGGGATGAGATTAAAAATAGAAGATAATTGTTTTTTATCATACAATCAAAATAAAAAAAATTAATTTTTTAATGATCTTAAAAATATACTGTAACATCAATTTGGTTGATTTAAAAAAATTAATTTTTAGTAAACTCTTGGAGCTTTCTCACAAGAAATTTGGATGAAGTTATTTATGTACTTTTCTTTGGATCTTAACTAAGAGTGTATAATAATAACAATCAATCATTTTCCTTATTTTCTAAGTTTCTAAACATTTAAACTTGAGACCAAACTCTTGTTTATTAAAAGTTAATACACGCCCATTTTGGGGGGTATATATTAGTTGATAATATTAAGTTTTTTTAAATAAAAAAAATGCCTATTTTGGTATTATATATTATTCATTAGTTTTAAAATAATTGTTATTTTTTATTTTTTTAAATTAATAATTTATATATAATAATTGTATTTATCTATAATATCCCTAACAAAGAAGTAAAAGATAAAGATTTTTCGTAATTAAATAATTAATTAAAATGAATGAATAATGATAGGATTGAAGTAAGAACAAATATTTATTTATCTTAAAAAAAATGACAATTAATTTAAAATAAATTTAAAGTAAAAAAATAAAAATAATTTTTAAACGAAAGGAGTAATTAATATTATTAAGTTTTTAAAATAAAGAAAATAATTAAAAAATAATTTTTACATACAACATTTTTTTAATGATAAATAATAGAGCCAGCTTTTCTCCTAATTCCTTGTCTCCCCACCTGGATTGAGGATTAGTCAGTTGCAAAGCTAACTATTGATTATATCACACCTTTACGAAGGGTACATTAGCAGAGGACTAGCATATTCCATTCCCACTACATTTATAGGCAAAGGTGAATCAAGTCTATTATTTCTATTAGCATTCATAATATAATTATATAAGGTAATTATCAATTTTATATATTATTTAATGATTAATTTTTTATTTTATTAATATATATAATATTATATGTATTTACTAATTTAAAGATATGTAAAAATTGTTTTAAAAAAAATTGAGGCAGTTTAGAGAATTATTTGATCGAATCTGCTATTAAGTATGAGGCATAGCATCAATTATATTATTGGACAACCAAGATTCCAAAAAAGTTCAAAGATCCAACCCCTCATGACTAACTCTAATATAAGGCTGTATATTAAAAGAAATGTCATATATTTGTGGTCCTACAATGATTGTAACTTAATATATTCATCATCACGGTCTTCCTCCTCATCCTGAACCAGCCTGCGTTGAGATGATACAGCCACAGCAAGTTTCTAATTTTTAAATGATCAAATCACTTGTATCATACTTTCAGCGAAGACTGACTTTCCTCCTTTATATTTTCTTCTTAGGAAAGAAATCCCACCTCAAAATCATTCATCCAAACACAATCTCAGGCTTTGACCGCTAAAAATCATTCAGAACAGACAATCGAGAACCAAATATATCTACTTCAAATGCAATGAGGGAAATTTACAAGAACACCATTATCTGGGATTGGATATATCCAAAAGTTCATTAAAAAGAGGCAGGGCTAAGCTGGTATACCTTGTGGAAAATTTACAAAAACACCATTATCCGGAATTTACCGGAAGGCTTTTGACTTCAGATTTGTGTTATTCATAGAACTGTACTATACTAATGAGGAAAATATGGATCTTCTTTGTTCTTGTAAATCTCAAATAGTTGCCTGGAATAGCGAGCTGCAAGTTTATAGCGTACGTCAACACCTTGGGGGTCATATTCTTGCAACTCCTCAACAGATTTCTTCACATCGCCAGAGGGGTCATCACCAGTGAGATAGCAAGCCAGATTACTTCCCCTATAATATGGAGAATAGAAAACTTAGAAAACTTATATCAGTTTATGCAAAGCATTACCCGAGTACATCTTACACATGAAGGACTAATAAACATTTAAGGTGAACTCCAAAAGTATGGCAATTTTTCATTATGTTCCTTGAAAGTAGTGAATCTGCAGAAGGATCATAAAACAAGATGGATGAAGATGCAAAAAGTTATCAAAGGGAGGATATTATAGAGTCGAACAGAAGGCGAGTCTAGTTCGAAACAAATGGCAGCTGTAAGAGACAGGATTTCCAAGTTATGGAAAACAATAGAAATTCTACAAGTTCAGAATGGAGAAAAAGCTTAGATTCAGGTGTTTAATAAAAAATCCTTTAAGCCAGAAAATTTGAGTGGAAAAGTAATGAGGTAAGTTAATGAAAGAAAACTGGCTCAATTTATTCAGTGCTACCTACACTGGACGGAACAGTGGCAGAATATTGTGTTTCTCTGAAGGAAAATGGCATTATGCAACCATCCAATGATAACAAGCAAAGAAATAAAACAGGTTGATTTTATACCACAACAAGGTCCTTTTTGTATTGCTGTCTACAGATATAGAATCAGGAAAGACGTACTGAAGCATTCAACTTAATACCTGGGGACATCATATTTGTTAAAATCCTGGCCCTGGTAATCAATGTTTTCATCATGATAAAAGGTTTCATCATGGAATGAGATTTCATCAAAGTAAAAGGTTTTATTATGAGCTCTCTCTTTAGAAATGTCCCGACTATGGATAGCACATACACCCTTCATGCACAGATTGGGATCTTTACCGAAGTCACCAAGCATGTCTGCCTCATCCTTCCACTCTGATCTACCATCTTTTTTCCTTCCCATGGTGGATAAAACCTTAATGAAGTTCACTTCACCATCTGAACCATCTTGGTACTCGCTATGAGTACTGCCAGTACTATTTGAGATATCTCTTGACTCATTATCTTCATTCTCACAATCTAAATCATCTTCCAACCAATTGGTTACATCATCGCCATCAGAATTCTTAGAATCATAAAAATAAATCCATCCATGCTGTCACTTTCATAATCTAATCCAACTTTATCTGAGTCATCATCTCCAACATTCCTGCTTGTAGAGATTCCTTGCTGCTGTATGGTTCTAGTGACCCACCTTGAAGAGCATTTTTTCTTCCTTCCTTTTTCTTCAAATTGTCTCAATGATATACTATCCTACGCCTAGTAGATGTCAGAGTGCCTCTGATATTTGCAAACCCACGAGGAGAGGCAATTGCTTGATCAGGAATTGTTTCTTTACGCCACATTTCACAACAGTTGAGAGATTTGTGTCTTATCTTCAATGTCACTCTCAGTGTCGCTAGTAACAAGATTACAGGCTTTTTTTTCTCTTGCAAGTTGAAACAACTGGAACATTTTCTTCAAAATCATCTATGACGGAAACAAATCCGGTCATCAATTCTAGCAATCCCCACTCGTGAATTACGGTAACAAGACTCATCTTGGCAACTATGTATTTTGTATTATAGCAGCATATCAGTTACAGATTATAGCAGCATATCAGTTATCGATTTAAATCATATATACTCCATTATTGTATATATCTTTAGTTTCCTTGTGTAACTACAAACACTTGTATATATTTGGTTCAGCATTATGAATACAAATCATTGTTTTCCAGTTACAAAGCTTGTTCCAATAGTGGTATCAGAGCCAAAATCTCAAACGAGACCAGTACTCGACAACCATGGCTGAGGAAACACCCAAAACCACAGAATCTATCCAGTCAAGCAATGGCAAAACTGTGATAACCACACCTGCTGTTACCAACACTAATAGCAGTTCAAACAACATAATAGCTTTCGTTGCTGCCCAATTTCTAGTCAAACTCACCTTCGATAATTACACCATGTAGAGCCGACAATTCACATCATTGCTTTGAGTTTATCGACTGACTGATTTTTTGCAGGGCACCAGGCCATGTCCTCCAGAGGATGACTTACCCGACTCACCATATGATTTATGGGTGAGGCAAGATCAATCAATACAACATGTAATTCTGACTTCAGTGTCAGAATCTATCCACCCATACGTCTCTAGTGCTGAGACGTCACATGAAGCTTGGGTGATTCTTGAAAGGCTTTATGCAAATAGCTCTCATACAAGAGTAAATGCATTGAAAGAAAGGCTACAAAACCTTCGATGTGAAGGTCGAGCAGTAGCAGAATATCTTCGTACCGCAAAAATTCTGACTGATCAGATTGGAAACACAGAAAAGGTATCTTTAAGCAACTCTGATATTCAAGTTTATCTTCTTAATGGTTTGGGATGTGAATACAGGGAATTCAAGGCTTCAATTCGAGCCCGTGATAGACCCCCACTGTCATTCGAAGATTTACAAGACAGACTTTTAGCTCATGAAGAGTCCTTACAAAGAGAGGAAGCCCTTGTCAATGATAATAATACACCCATTACAGCACAATTGCTTTTGTGCATCCTTGCATAGTTGGGAACCACAACAGCTATGGTGGTTTCAGTGATCGAAATTCAGTAGGTGGTTATCACAATTCTAAAGGACTTCAGGAATACTCAAACCGACCTTATAGACCCAATTCTGCATCTGGCACCAACCAATATGTTCCAATGGGCCGTGGAGGAGGCCGAGGACACTGTGGAGCTCGAGGAGGAAAAAATAATCGGAATTCCTTGAACAGGTATAATAATCGCAATACTAATGCCTGTCAATTGTGCAACAATTTTGGACATTTTGCTAGGGACTGTCCAGAGCTCAAAAATCATGCCCGTGTTGCCAACTTTGCTACAACTTCCACTTCGAAAAAGGGTGATTGGTGGATAGATTTTGGAGCCTCTGATCATGTTACTCCAGACTTGGCAAACCTAGCACTTCACTCAGAATATGACAGGCCTGATGAACTGCTAATTGGTGATGGATCAGGTTTGACTATTTCACACGTGGGTCACACCACACTTCCAACCAACACTAAGCCTTTAACCTTAAAAAATGTTCTGTGTGTACCTCATGCCTTGTGTAACTTGATTTTTGTTTCCAAATTATGTTGCAATAATAATGTGTTGATTGAGTTTCACTTTGAGTATTTTCTTGTGAAGGATCGCACTACGGGGGTGACACTTTTTCGAGGGCCCAATCAACATGGCATGTACTGGCTACCAATTCAAAGTCCAATTAAATCAAATCCAATGGCACTAATTGGTGAAAAATGTCCATCATGGATTGGCATGCAAGATTGGGACATCCTTCGTAAAAAACTCTGAATAAAATTATTAGAAGTGTTACTCTGCCGCTCTCTAATAAATCTAGGTCTTCCTTATGTGAGTCAGGTTTATGTGCCAAAAGTCATAAGTTGCCTTTTGGAGCGTCTTCTATTTCAAGTAATAAACCTTTGGAAATAATATTTTCAGATGTTTGGGGCCCAGCTCCTTCAATGTCTTTTGATGGTTTCCTTTATTATGTGATTTTTGTAGATTTATTTAGTCATTACATTTGGATCTTTTCTATCAAACGAAAATATGAAGTTGCCTTAATTTTTCAAAAATATCACTCTTGTCGAAATTCAATTTGGAACCACAATTAAATCCTTTTATTCTGATGGTGGTGGGGAATATCTTGCCTTACGTGATTTTTTCCAAAAGAATGGTATATCACACTTTACTACCCCACCTTATACACTCGAACTAAATGGGCTTAGTGAACGTAGGAATCGTCACATTGTCAAAACCGGTTTAGCTCTCTTACAAGTTGCATCCCTTCCGCCATGATTTTGGAGTCATGCTTTTACAACTGTTGTGTATCTCATTAATCGTCTACCAGGACCTACTTCCACCTCCCTTTTTGAAAAATTATTTCATGTCAAACCTAATTACCTTAAGTTTCGAGTTTTTGGCTGCACCTATTATCCTTGGCTGCGCCCATACAACTCTAATAAGTTACAACCTCACTCTCGGAAATGTGTTTTTCTCAGGTACTCTATTGATCACCTTGGGTATAAATGTTTTGATCCTTCTACTGGCAAAATTTTTATTTCTCGGCATGTTGTTTTCAATGAGCATGATTTCCTTTTCCACAAGCCTCCTCCCCTTACAGCCGATACCACGGTGTCTCAGGCTCGTCCTTAAGCAGCAACCCCCAGTGTGTCCTCCTTGGAAATTAATCAGGTATGCTCCCTCAAGTCTTCCCCTAGTTCTCATTCGACCCATGACCTTACCTCTTCACCCATTCTCTTACCGGCCCACCACTCCACAACCCCACCAATTCAACATTGTTCTCCCTTACGGTCAATTGCCCAATCATCTCCATCCACCAAGCCTGACACAAACTCCATGTCTCACCAACCTACTTCCACCTTGCCTTCATCTCCTGCCACCAGCTCACAGCTTATGCCCACCAATGCTACCTCGCTTTCTCCCTCTTCCAGTGCCACCACTGACTCACCTCCAACCCCATAGCCACCACCTGTACCCTCCCGCACTTATGGCATGATCACAAGGTCTCAAAATAATATCTTTAAACCCAAGACCTTATTCATTATGACTAACCACCCAATTGATCCCCCTCTACAACCCACTTATGTTAGTCAAGCCTTGAAACATCATCAATGGCATCAAGCTATATCTGATGAGTTTAATGCCTTGGTAAGATAGGGTACGTGGGAGTTAGTTCCCCTTAGTAACCATCAAAATGTCATTGGCTGCAAGTGTGTGTTCCGAATTAAACGTAACAACAAAGGGAGAGTGGAAAGGTATACAGCTCGTATTGTGGCCAAAGGATTTCATCAACGACTTGGTTCTGATTACTTTCATACTTTCAGCCTTGTTATTAAACCTATTACTATCAGAATTGTGCTTTCTTTGGCACTTAATCAGAATTGGCCCATTCGTCAACTTGATTTCAACAATGCTTTTCTCCATGGGAAGCTCGAAGAAGAACTATTTATGGCCCAACCACCTGGGTTTGTTGATGCTAGCTTACCCCAGCATGTTTGCAGGCTTCGAAAATCTATATATGGTCTGAAACAGGCCCCTCGCACTTGGTTTAAAGAGTTGAAGATGTTTCTGCTTTCTCATGGGTTCCAAAATTCCAAATTAGATACCTCTCTTTCTATATATCATCGTGGCTCCGATTGCCTATATTTTTTGGTTTATGTTGATGATATTATTGTGACTGGCAGTAACCCGAAGTTAGTTGATTTGTTAATCAAGTTAATGGGAAACACCTTCTCTATTAAAGATCTTGGTGCTCTTAATTATTTCTTGGCTGTTAATGCCATTTTCACTCCTGCAGGCCTTTTTCTTTCACAGGCTCAGTACATTCGTGATTTACTGGATAAATTTGGCATGGTTGAGGCTAAACTGGTTTCCTCTCCAATGGCTACTGCTGCTTTTCAATTGCACCAAGGTCTCAAACTTTCAGATCCTTCTTCGTATCGGAGTTTAGTGGGGTCTTTGCAATATCTTAATCTTACTCGGCCGGATATTACCTTTGTTGTCAATCGTCTTTCCCAGTTCCTTCATGCTCCATTTGATGTGCATATGCAGGCTGCCAAGTGTATCCTATGTTATCTCAGAGGGTCTGTCTTTCATGGACTTCTACTCCGCCGGCAACTTCTGTCTCCTTTTCATGCTTTTTCTGATTCTGATTGGGCCGGTGATAAGGATACCCTTCAGTCTACCACTGGCTTCCTTGTGTTCTTGGGTAGCACTCCAATTTCTTGGAAGCCTTGTAAATGAAAGGCTGTTGCTCGTAGTTCAACTGAGGTGGAGTATCGTGCGTTAGCTACTGCTTCCTCTAAGGTCATTTGGGTCTGTAATATTCTTCGCGAACTGGGTCATCCTGTCTCTTCTCCGCCTGCCATATACTGTGATAATATTGGTGCCACTCATCTTAGCAGCAATCCCGTAATGCATACCCGCATGAAGCACATTGCCATTGATCTTCATTTTGTGCGTGAATTAGTGGATTGAAAGCTATTGCGGGTCAGTCACATCTCCACTGTCGACCAGCTTACTGATGGGCTGACTAAACCTTTATCCTCAGCCTGCTTCTCTCAATTGAAATCCAAGATTGGAGTTACTGATGGTAGCTCCATCTTGCAGGGGCGTATAACGGAAACAAATCCGGTCATCAATTCCAGCAATCCCCACTCGTGAATTACGGCAACACAATCCCCGCTCGTGAATTACGGCAACACAATCCCCGCTCATGAATTATGACAACAAGATTCATCTTGGCAACTATATATTCTGTATTATAGCAACATATCAATTACAGATTATAGCAGCATATCAGTTACCAATTTAAATCATATATACTCCATTATTGTATATATCTTTAGTTTCCTTGTGTAACTACAAACACTTGTATATATTTGGTTCAGCATTATGAATACAAATCATTGTTTTCCAGTTACAAAGCTTGTTCCATTATCATCCACTTTTTCTTCATCTCCCTGATTATCAATTGCCCTGATTCGCTTTTCACCATCCTTTCCCTCTAATGCACAATTCGTTAATAAGTTGCAACTTCTGTATCCCCCATAATTCAGAGAAGGTAGTTTGGGTTTATCACCATTGTTATGAACATCATCTATGCTAAGTGCAGCAGGTCTTGCACCAGATAGAGTGGTTAAATCAATCTTTTTTATGGGTTCCCTATCCTCTTCATATACAAATTGTCTTCTAACTCCTTCATCACAATCCCTTTCTTCATAATCTAAACAGCCACCTGACTCACCTTCCATATTATAAGATACGTTGCTGCCACAAAATCAGAACAGAGAATTGGAAATAGAGGTTGTTATAACCAGCTAAACATCACTTAGTTAGGAATTTAAATTCCTCTTTCTTCTTAAAGATTATTTGTGACGAGCAAAAGTATGCCAGCAATTTAGTAATTCCCAAAGTAAAATTTTACAGGCATAACTGAGATGCAATTCTTATATATAATCTAATGATTTAAATATATGGATAGCCCCCAAGCAATGCCTGAATTGGTTAAAAACTTCAAATTCAAGCGTGAAGCTCTCATGTTACAATCTTGGGTCAAGTTGGGAGGGATTTGAGAAATGAGAGTGTGATGTGTATGGTACTTGGACCTTCTAAAGCTGGTATAACTTAGTAGGAATATGAGCAGAACAAAAGGAAAAAGGAAGGGAAGGAAGTCATGGATACATTCTTCTTGCAGGTCTCTAACTTCTTTATCGGGGGAATCATTTAAAGATGCTGCATTTTCTGGCAAAATATGATTCTTGTTCAGTATGGAGACACATGATCCTGCTTCGGCTTTCCTGCAACTCTCCTCCATTTTACTGCAATTGCATTCTTCAAACTCTTTTTGCAGTCAAGTTTCGATTTTGCGACTCCCTTTTCACGACACTCAAAAAAAATTTATCATCTCCATGTTTCCTAGTAATTCCCAAATGGGTTCTTCGGAAATTTGATCAAATAAAAAACCCGTAAAAATCAACAATGACAAGAAAAAGCGAACTCACATCGGCCAAGCAGCAAAATGAAGACTTGTTCATCCCGCTTGGTTCCCAAGAAAGTAACAGGAAAATAAGGAAATGCTGTAACTTGAAGTACTTCTTGGTCAACGACTTCACGGTAAGGCGTAGTGGTACATGCCAGTTCAGGGTTGGTGAAACTCCTTAAAATTAGCCCTCCAATTTATCCTTTTTGCACGGCTTAAAATTGGAAGTGTGTGAAAGTATGGAAGTATGATACGTTTTAAGAGTAATTAGAAAGTTTATCCTGGGAAACAATCGCCAAAAAGGAGAAAATTCTATGTTCATGACTCAAGAACTAGGATACAATTACAGGGAGGACCCAGACCTCATCCACTTCATAGATGCATATGTTGTTTCCCTCAAGAACCGAAGAATCAGGCGCTGGGGCTAGGGACAAGGAATTTGACGTGGGTAACATGAAACAACTCATGGGTTGCCTAGGTAATATTTGATCTAGTTTAAGCTCTACTTTTTCATCACCTTGCTATTTTCCTTCTGTTTCTCAGTTCTGGCTAGTTCGTTGGTAAAAATGACTAAATGAGTCAACAGGAAAATGGAAGCTGAAGAGTAGCGCTCAACTGCCTTCGAGCGCCATGTTCAATGGCATCATCCACCTGAGTACCAGAATTCAGGAGAAAAAATGCACATCAAAGACGTTAGGAATTCCTGTTGAGCTACTAGGGTGCCCTGAGATGGAACCAAACTCAGGATTTTATAGCCAAAAATTATCAAAACAAAAACAACTGAACCAAATATTCCCTTTGCAATGGCCCATGGGAAACAAGATCAAGAGAAATATCCATACGTCGAACATTATTCAAAAGTTTGTACTTTATACACACACAGGCAGAAGATCCTACTTCATATATGCATAGACAGGCTGGCTTGCTGGATACTTTTGTAATTACATATATATGCAAAAAGAGGAGGCACCTAATGGTACCTACCTAATAGAGATTGTTCAGGAACACCATCACTGGAATCTACTTCATAAATGCATAGACAGGCTGGCTTGCTGGATACTTTTGCAATTACATATATATGCAAAAAGAGGAAGCACCTAATGGTACCTACCTAATAGAGATTGTTCTGGAACACCATCACTGGAATGTACAAAAGTTTTTTACCTCAGATTTGCGGGTAAACTGTAAACCTGTCCTTTATGAAGGAAGAAAATAAGGATCTTCCTTGTTCTTGTAGATCTCAAATAGTTGCTTGGAATAGTGAGTTGCCAGTTTATGGCACGCAGCAACACCCTTAGGGTCATACTCTTTCAACTCCTTCACAGATTTCTTCACATCGCCATGAGGGTTGCCCTCAGTGAGAAACTCAGCCAGAGTACTTCCCCTATAAGATGGAGGACAGAATTTTTAGAAATATAATTCAACTGATGCAAAGATTCCAATGAAACCAAGTTACTTAAATGGTCACTTCCCTCAAGGCAAGATACTTAAAAGGTCATTTATTTAAACATGTAGAAGTGTACTGGAATTAGACAAAAACTAAAAGGTTAGAAGAAGAAAAGTGATTGTTAGGGCAAGACAAGTTTGAAGAAAATACCAGACATAGGAGAAAAAAATTCCCCGTTAAGAAAAACTAACAGGACTTTTTCTCCAAGTTCAGAATAGAAAAGCTTAGATTCAGGAGGTTCCATAAAATTTGAGTGGAAAAGTGATATAACTTGAGTTAATGAAAATATACCATGACGTTGACATGACAAATTCAGATTTCTTTCAACAGTCATAAAGTTAGTCAAAAACACAAACATTAAACCAACTACCTGAAGGCATCACATTGGCTAAAACCCCGCCGGTTATGGGCAAGGGTTCCCCTACAAACTTGTTCTTCACGAGTTTGCTGCCGATAGAGGGCACAGACAGCCTTCATGCACAGTGTATCATCTTTGCCAAAGGCAGCAAGCATGTCTCCCTCAAACTTCCACTCCATTTGACCATTCTTTTTCCTTTTAATTGAGGATAAAAGCTCATCAAAATCCACACCATCTGAACAATTTTGTGACTCACTATGAGTGCGAGAGCCACTTGAAGCATCATCCAAGTCAGATCCATCGGAAGTGTTATCATCATTGGTACTATGAGAATCATTGACAATAAATCCACTCAAGCTGTCACTATCATTGTCAGACCCAACTTCTTTTGAGTCCTCATGTTCAACATCCTCAATTGAAGAGCATTTATCCTTTCTAGCATTTTCTTCATATTGTCTCAGTGAGACCAGTTGTCGCCTTTTGTGGTTCACGGTACCTCTGACGTTATCAACCCCAGAAGGAGTAGCAATCACTGGGCAATCTTTCAACTCAGAACTTGCTTGATCAGAAAGCATTTCCAGACGGCGCATCTTCATGACTTTAGAGATTGGAATTTTATCATTAACATCACTCTCTGAGTCACTAGTAACTACATTGGACGGTCGTTTTCTCTTAGGAGTTGAAATAACTGGACCATTATCCTCGCAGCTATCCACATTTTCTCCATTTCCATGATCACCATTTGCCTGCAAATTCTTTTTGCTGACCTGATTTTCTTCTAATGCTAAATTAGTTGAAAACTTCAAATTTCTATTCCCATAATTATTTGAACAAGACATTTGGACATTTGTCAAATCATGTTCTTCATCACTGTCATGAATATCAATTACATTGGGAGAAGCAGGTCTCGTGCCTGCTGTAGAGGGAGCCATCTTTTTAATGGGTTGTCTACACTCTTCAAATACCAAATGTCTTCTAATTCTGTTAACACATTCCAGTTGACGGTCTAAACAGACATCCAAGTTCTGTTTCTTAATAGAAGTGAACTGCTTATCAGGTGTGTCATTATAAGGGGTTGCTGCAACAAAACACCAAAACAGAAAAATGCAAATGGAGATTGTTTTATACAAGCTTATTATCACTCAATCCAGGAAAATAAATTTTCTTCTAAACCAAATTAATTTCAACAAACAAAGCATCATGCAGGCACAATTATGCACTTCAAAATAGCAATGATCATATTAAGGAATTAACTTTATCCTTCCAGAATACCAAATACAAATTTAAGTCAACAGGAAGAACAAATTCCAGCAAGGTAAGGCCTAAAGCGTAAAGTCAAATCCCGTAAAGTGTAAGCATAATATTCCCCCTTAATTCAAGGATGTAACACAGATGGATCTCCTAAAAGAAAAGGATTTAATAGATACCAATAACAGAACATTATCGATATATTAACCCCAGAAGTCATAGGTTCAAATTCCTCTATTCTTGAAATGAGAGTTCAAACTAGGAAATCAAAAGAATGTTCTTTGACCTCCTAAGACAAGCATGACTCAGAAAGAAATATGAAAGGCATCCAAAAAAAAAAAAAAAACGAAAAAAAAAAAAAGGAAGAAAGTAACAGATACCTGCTTCTTGTAAAGATCCTCCTTCCTCCTCCAAGTTCACCACTTTGTCCAAGTGGTTTAAGCTACTTTCCGCATGGTGTCCATCATCCGTCAGAATTAGACCCTTCTTCAGCTGCAAGGCCAATGATTCCAACTCCTTGCACTTTTGCTTCCAAACCTCAACGTCACTTTCAGCCTTTTGCTTCTCACATTCCAAAACATTATTCTCAATCATAAGCTGCAAAACCCTACTCTCATCCTCACCCCCCTGGGTCAAATCAACCACTCCTTTCCTCACCTTCTCTCCTCCACAACCAACTTTGCTCTCATTTTCCATCTTCAAACCCCTCAACTCATCCTCAATACTAAGTTTCTCCATTTCCAATGCCCTAAGAATAGTCTGAAGCGCTTCATTCTCATTCTTGACCTTTCCAACTTCCAACTCCAACTCCAAGCATCTTGCTTCAGCTTTCCTGCACCTCTCCTCCAATTCATTGCACTTGCATTCTAGAAACCCTTTCCCATCAAGTTCAAATTTTGGGACTTTCTCTTCCACAACCAACAATTCCATCTCCGTGTTTATAAAGGCAACTACTTTATCAGTTTTCTAGATAATTCCCAAATGGGTTTTTCAGAAATTTGATCAAAACCTAGAAAAAAACAACTAAGACAAGGAAAAGCAAACTCACATCGACTAAAGAGAAAATGATGCCTTGTTCCTCCTGCTTGGTTCCCAAGAAAATCACGGTAAAGTAAAGCTTTGCCTTTGCAGAAGCAGGGGAGAGTAATTATCTCGGAAGCTCTACACTGGAAATAGAATGGAGAGTGGGTTGCCGATCAAAAAAAAAAAAGAATGGAGAGTGGGTTCTTCGAACTTACGAGCTTCTCGGTTACGTTTCACGGTAACACAGTTGGCAGCATCCGATTAAGCAGATAGAACTGAAACAAAGCGATGCCGTTTGGACTGCCTCAAATTTATCCTCCTCGCCCGAGTAACAAACTTGGACAAGGTCGACTTGCATAGTTGTTTATAGGTTAAAACCGCAATTTTTATATTTTTACTTTAATAAAAAGTGATTTTCTAGTCTATTTATTAAAGAAAATCTTTTTTTAGTTTTCAAAATTTATTATTTGTTTTATTTAGCATTTTTGTTATATTTTTATAGAGGTAATAAAAATTTTAAAGTAAACAAACTTAAAAAAGACTGAGGGATATAATTATTAAAATTTAACTAGGTAGTGAATAATGAGTAACGAATAGTAGATAGCGGTGGTAGTTAACAGATAACGAATACCGATAGTAGGTGGAGAATGGCAGATAGAGAGTAGATAGCAAGTGATAGTTAATAAATAATAGATGACGAATAACAAAAAGCAAGCAACAGAAAATAAATAACGAAAAATGGGTAATAAATAATAACTAACAAATTTGATTAATATAACTGTTTAGTTATATAATAATTAGCTATTGTTATTCAAAATTAGATGGTTGATAAAAACATGTTTAAAAACAATTAGTATATTTTTTTCTTTTTATATTTTTTATTATTAAAATTATTAATTTTATAAAAATAGTAAATAAATAAATTATAATAGTGTAATTATATATTAATTTTTATTTTTAATAAAGAAAAAATTATATTAACTTTAAATAAAGTACAAAAAAATCTTAATCCTTTCGTTAAATTAGCAATTTTTGTTTATTAAACTAATATATTTTTACGATAAATTAATGTAAAAATAAAAATATAATAATAACAACTTAATATTATTAAAAATAAAAATAAAAATAAAAATTAATTAAATAAGTACTAATTAAAAACCATAACAAAAAAGTACAAAATTTAGAAAGATAAATTTGTTAATAAAATTAAAAAATTCTAATCTGCTAGCAATTTGATACAAAAAGTTACCTTAGATAATTTTTTCAATTTATTAGCAATTTGGACTCTAATTGCTATCTGTTAATCTCAAACCATTAAATAAAAAGTTTTACTAAATATTTAATTTATAATAGTTTCAAAATAAATAAATTTATCAAACACATATTCTTAACAGTTTGAGCAAAATAGCTAATTGTTGCCTCCAAACCACTATATGTAATAGGTCTAAAAAAAGTCTCTTTTTGATCCTTTATTTTAATAAAAGTTCTTTTTTAGTATTTTTACTTTAAAATTTTTATTATTTAATGTATCATATGTGTAAAAAAAAAAAACTAAAAGAACTAAAAAAAGCTAAATAATAAATTTTATAGATTAAAAAAAAATTTAGTAAAGAAAAAATTTTTTTTATATGAAGAGACTAAAAAAATATTTTTATTAAAATTAAAAAAAAAAGCCAAAATAGAATTTTAACCTTGTTTACACATTCATTCAAGCCTTCAACTAGGTCTCAACTAATTTATCCCAAGTATGGATGGCAATTTCCTCCATGACCTGCGAAGCTTCGTGGAGATCCCCGCCACGAAAGTGAAGATTCCAAGAATATTCCTCCTTGTAAGGCGAGGATTGAGGCACTTTTTTTCTCATCAAATTTTGTGGGGAATTTCTTCCATCTCGTGAGAAACCATATAAAATAAAAAAATATATATATAAATTTATTTATATATATTTTGTAAATATATTAACAATTAAGTTTTACTTACCCAATTTAATTAACTAACCCAATACCAATACAACCTAAATTTCACAACCCATTCTTTTTTCAATTTTTCAAACCCAAATTGTCGTACCCAACCCATTCTTTTTGTGAATCCAATCTTCTTAAACCTCCTAATTGCCCTGCTCAATTAAATTGATAACCCTAGAAAGACTATCCAAAGCCAAAGATTTAATATTTGCTTGCCACTTACGATTCCTCAGTCCTCTAGTCTCTAGTCTCTTCTATTGCTCTACACTGTAACTCTTTCTATTTGCTCAATCCTCTGTCCTCAACTCCTTATCTCACTTGTGATTCCCTTCAAGATCAAGATCTCACCATGCCATCACTACCCATTGTGTTGTGCAACCACTACAACGCTTCTGTTTGCTCAATCCTCTATCCGTAACTCTTCATCTCATTTGTGATTCCCTTCAAGATCAAGATCTTGCCATGCCGTCACTACCCATTATGCTGTGCAACCACTGCAATGCTCATCACTCACCACTCACCTCTAGCTCTAAGTCTGGGTCATCCTTCTCAATCTTCATGTTCAAGCTCGCACTGTGCTATCACTACCCTTGAAATTGACAGTGGCTAGCTATTGCCTCAATTGCCTCCACTCCACTCACAGGTCACCACTCACCTTCAGCTTAGGTTATCCTTCTTCCTTCGCAGCTCTACCTCCAATTCCTAACCTTTCCAACTCCAAGCTCCAAGTATCAATTAGCTGCAGTTTTTGAAGCTATTGTTTTTGTGCTTTAGTGCTTATGATTTAGAGTACTGGAATAAATGATAGTTTTATTTGGCGGGGACTCCAAATAGCTGCGGGAACCTATCATTTCCTGCGTGTGTGGGGACATAGGCTATTTTTTACCCTCCTTCAAAAATCCCTATAGAGATCCCCGTACCCACCATTGGCGGGGATGAGGATGGGGAAGGAGTCCCTGCCTCCGTGGGGACCCATTGTCATCCCTAATCTTAGAGGAGATGTAAGTGGTTCACCAGTTTTTGGGGTTAGGGTGATCAACTCGAGAGTTCGGGTTTGGTTGATAATTCCGTCTTTGTAGACTTGTTAAAAAAATATATTTTTGACATGTTTAGTAAGGCATTCACTTGTCAATGACTTAAGTAATTCAGTGGTAATTTTTTTTTTGTTTGAAGTAAAAGGTCTTAAATTCGAGTCGCATAGCATGCGGGTGGGGTGAGATAAAGGATGGGAGGGGATTACCTCCCATTATGCAACCAACATAAAAAAAGAAAAAAAAAAGAAAAGAGAAGTAACGCGTTCACTTTATTAACAAGTACCATCTGGTTTGTAATTTTAAAAAAAATTGAATTTAAAAAAATTGCATGACAAAATAGTTTGGCTTGATTTAAAAAACTAAATTTTCCAACACATAAGTTGAGACGTAGTATGATTGATTATAATAGTTTGGTAATAAATTATATGCAAATTTTTTTGGAAACTTTTTTTGGGATTTTTGCATGGAAAGTGAGGGGAAAGTGAAGTAATCAATTATAAAGGAGAAATATTTAATTATATCATATATAATTATTTTTTTGTAATTAATTATGTCTAATATAATTAATTACCAAATTATTATAATAAATTATATTATAACTCAATTTTCATATCAAGAAATTAATTTCTTGAGCTAAGTTAAACTATTTTGTTGTGCGGCTTCCTTGGATTCTTTTTCTAGGAAAATTGCAAAGCAATCAACATAGAATTTCTTATTAGAAAAGTTATTAATAAACTAAGTTTTATAACAAAATTTTATTGAAATTTGTTAAATTATTAATTTTATTATGTTTTGTAAAAAATTGATATAAAGAAAAGTTAGAGGAGAAACCTTTTCTTTTCAAAATAAGTGTAAAAAAAATTTTACGAGTTAAACACATTGTATTAAAAAAATAAATAATTAAGATATTACTTTTACGCTCATTTTGTTGTAGTCTTAATATATAAATGTATGTAAATAACCTTATAAAAAAAAATTTTTAAAAATTTAGGGAAGAAAGTTTCCCCAATCAATCACCCCGTCAGGGTGACTCACCCCTATGTGCACCATGTACACATGCTAAAATTGTACCCAACCTGCGAATCTGATCTGCAAAACTGTTATAGAAATCGGTATGAGAATGGAGATTTTGATTCACAAGTTGACCCATTGACCCATATGAAATTTGTATCTTTTTTTCAGGCTAAAAGCCTTAACTCAAAGACAGATTGGTGAAAATCGTAACTCCGTTTCTTCCTTTCTTTTCGCTTAGCCACTGCAGATTGACTTATCCCTCACCTTCACCCTCACCAATTCTGATTCTTCATCATCCCTTGCCGATCAATTTTGTGTTTAACTGTTCTTCACTAGTTCATGAGTCTTGCTGCTATTTTGACTCAAAATGCCATTTGATGTTGATTAATTTGTTGTTTGTATGCAAAAGTTCGATTTTTGATTCATTAAGATAAGTGCTGGGCCAAAGAATAATCATGCTTGGATTTTTGTTGTAAAATTCAGCTCATGGTTTGCTTTTGTCTTGATCGGTGGGTGCCAGATTTTGCTGAATTAATTTTGATCTTGATTCTGATACTAATCTCATTTTTCAGTGATTATTTAAAGAGAACTATTTTGGCAATTTTCTTCTACAAATGCTTTCTCCTTCTCTTGTTATTTGTTTTTATGGTTTTGTTAATTGTACATTAAGAGTTCAATTATTGTATTTTTTTAATATTAATTAATATTAAAAAAATAAAAATTATTTTTTTATTTAAATAACTATCCAATCACTAAAGATAAAATTAATAATAATTTTTATATTTTTAAGTAATTAATATTAAAAAAATATAATAATTAGCACCCTTAAGTTAAAATGTGCCATAAAATAATATTTATGTGATTTGTGACTTTATTGTTGCTGTGTCCACATGTTTACATTATAGATCGTGCGGTTAAATATAGCACAATAAAATAATTAAAAAAAAAAAAAAAGAAAACAAAGGGTAAAAGGTGTAAATTTTTTTAAAATTTATGTAATTTATTACTTTAAATTTTTAT
>BPVZ01000003.1:2885933-2900804 GCA_020521535.1 Rubroshorea leprosula | reverse complement strand
AATTATATTATTTTGGTTTTTAAAAATTTTTACTTGAATGACACTTCTACAAAGATGACTGACAGGGCAAAGCAACTAAAAGAAGAGGCAAAAGAGTACGAACTCCTAAAATCAGTAGTGCCTATCAAACAATGGTAGAATATTAGAATATTTTGATTAATCTGACCAAAAAGCCAATCACTTTCCATAATGACAAAGATGACACAACACTTTCACATGGAATAAACTCATAGAAGGAATAAATATTATACAAGCAGCAGTCACTTTGATTTGTTAATTTTATGACTCACTATGTTACAATCATTCCCTTGAATGCAACATCTAACTTTCTGGTAGAGGGGTAGGTGCTACACATGCAAGTAATAGAGCAAATGCATTCTAGGCATATGAAACAAGAAATCTAACAAATTATGAAGTAGTAGCTAGAAGTTCGTCATTATCTTGCTGGCTTCTTATGGACAACAGTTGATTCAACTTTCAATATTAAAACTTAGAATATAAAGAAGAAAATATGGTTGATATCAATTTCAATATGTAGAAATTGATCATGATAATTGTCTCTTCAAGTTTCTTATTGTATAGTTCACACTCAAATACATCAAAATAACTTTCATATATAATTGTTTGTACATCTCAATGGATTTTCTATAGACATTTGTTATTCATGCTATGCAGACCTAAGCTAGTTAACGGGGTAATTAATTCAGTTAGATTCTTCTAAATCCCCAGGATTAAGTTGAAAATTTAAAAACTTGACATCTTGTACCCAATTTTATGCATGACTATCAATAGATTTAAGTCCATGGAGCGCATCATGCAAATTTTGTGTGCATATTTTCTTCTTTTTCGTCTCTGGTTACAACAAGAACAACAATACAGAAGAATATATATACTAAAATTTCTGGTGTCTTAATTCTCTAATAATCGAATCATTTCCAGCATTTTAAGCAAAGATGCTTGTGTTAAACCTGCCATTCCCTAAGAAGCATATGCATATATGCTTCTTGGTGTGTATCGATAAATTAATCTCTGTTTGTTCAATATCAATAATGTTCAGGTGATCAGTACTGACATAATGTTACACTAGCTAGACAAGGAAGCAAACCAAGCTTTGTCTTATTTTTCCCTTAATTAAGTGCTAATTAATCCTCAATAGACTACAAAAAGAAGAAAGTAATTCAACCTACATAATACATTATCATGTTTATTTTTAAGTAAAGAGAAACATCTTCGGATTTTGCCGTAGCATTTCCACTCAATATTGCAAGATTCATAGGATCTTTATTTTGGGAGATATTGTATCCCCACACCTAATTGAAGGAAGCAAAGCATTGTCTACATATAATGATGCTTCTCAAACATCGCACAATACACTTTCTATCTAATGAAATTAAAGAATATTATTCTATCCATGCATTATGCAAAGCTTCTTGTTCACAATGCTTTCCAAGTTTGTGCTGCGTTGGATTGATATTTGCAGTCTTAACAATTAGAGCTAATCCATGATCGCTAGGATAATTACTTCCAAGAGGAATTAATTATGTTCTTTATTTTTAGTCACTCATTAGAAGAGAAAGTTCCAGAAAAGTTGTGAGAAATTTTCGAAAAGTATTAAGGCATTAAGAGCAAATGGTACAAGCCTATGAGTATGGAGAAAACATGAGTGTATCATTTGACCAAGATGGCCAAGAAACCAACAGTCTAAAGTTTTGTAAACCTCAACTTTTAATGAATCGAAAAGGGACCCTCAAGCTTTGAATATCAGACTGCTCAGGTTGAATGGTTTCGTATACCAATTCAGCAATCGTTTCATCTAAACTTCAAGGTTAAGTTTGTTAGGAAGGAATGATAATTCCTTGATTAAACCATAAACGTAAGGTAATTGGATCTTCCTGATGAAGTTCTTAATTTCACCTTGGATTTATTGTTTGACCAGGACCTAAGAGTCTCCAACAGCAGGGAAGTTACTACTTACATTGAATCTATCATGGTTGTTCTTTTACCTGACAAGGGTATAGATAAGTATCCTGTTGTGTAAAGCATGGTTCTGGTCTGCTCAATCCAGCATGCGAGACCAGATTCTGATCAGGGCAGTCCTTTCAGACGAGACCACAACTTTTTCTTTTTCAGTCGTCCTAGAGACTTGAAAAGAGATTGAGAGGAGATTGAGAAGGAAGAAAACTTCAACCAGTTTCCATAAATTCCATCAAGATTATCACAGAACATCTTATATTGGTTTTGAAAGTATAAACATCTAGTGAAATTCTCGAAACAGACCAACCATATAATTAAATTTATAGCCTTCCTTTTACCACTAGATGTTCATTTCAATTCAGTAAGAGATTTAAACATGTCCCTTAGGAGACATTCCAAATAGTTCGAACTTGAGACTTTAAATCTTAGGACAGTGATGCTGAATAACCTACATCTTATGTGCCAAAAAGAAAGGATTTAAATCCTAAATGATTGAACTAATCCGTTCCCTTTTCTTCTATCACTTGTTCATGTTGTTTAACAAAATCAAAGCCTCACGTTGTTCTCTTAAAATCAGTATATTAATGAATCATTTAGAAGCTCCGAACGTTGTCTTTGTAATTTTCGGAGTGGAGGACTACTTTTGGTTTGTGGTTTAAGGGAGTTGTGAAGAATAACATTAATGTTGAGGATGCTATGTCTTAAGGATATTGATTGTGACCAAATCATCTAAACACATAAACCTTATGAATTCAATTTTCTTCTTTTAAGAGCACATTGCACATTTGCAAATTGCAATTGTTCAAGCATCTTCATCTAAGGAATTACGAACCTGGCATCATCCTTCTGGTGCCTCAGCCGGTTTCTACTCTATGGGGAATAAATTCTAAATGCCTTTGCATCAGATCATCGATCAGGTATAAACAACATGCATTAATTCCTGCAGTACCTATTGAGGGGTCAAGCAGCAAAATGTTGTTAAAACCATAGACAAAGTTGGATTCATTAAAAACTAAAACCATCAATCAGTCTCCAATTCTGCAGAACATTTAAGTGCTAGAACATGTTCGTCCGTGAAACAGCAAGGTATCAGAAACCCCCACATATTTGGTTGAGGACATGATTGAATAAAAAAGAATCAAGTTGGAAGATAACAGAAAGGAAGCTCAGATCACCATAAAAAAGAAATACATTTGTTTAATAGGAAGAAAATAAAAAGAACAGTCTCCATTTTTAAGGCATGATATATGGGAATCTTATTTTGTTGTCCAAACATTAAATTACAAAATAAAAACCTTTACATCAAGAAAAAATTTTAATATGAGGGTCTCATTTTTTATTTAACAATTTTAATTATATAATTTAATATAATTTAAATTACACAATAATTTTTTAACTCTATATATATATATATACACACACAATTTGATTGGCATAAACCTTTACTGTCTGTGCTGTCCTTATCATCTGATTAATTCCCAGCAAGAAGATGCTTAATCTGTCATGAGCCACGACATCAAGTACTGTAAGGCCTTGGTTTTTTTATTATTATTTTTCCTTCTCTCAAAAGCAACACCGCTAATATCATATCTGTAAGAATAGTTTGATTCCAGCTAGCAGAAGGGTACAGTTATTCTAAAAACTAAAAAAACATTTGTAATATGAGAGAATAGGAATAATTTAGCTTTCTATATATTCCAATAAGAAATCTGGGGTGGATCGACACTGCTAAAGAAATGAAGAAGAAAGATTAATTCTTAGATTATCCCCAAAACATACTCTAGAATTCGATAGAAGATAGAGAAAATTCTCTCAGATAAAACTTTATTGGATCAAAAGCAAAATAACTACTAACTACAAAGTGCTCTTATAAAGAAAGCCTTAATTAAGAAATTTAATGTATATTTAGAATAGAATCCGTAACAAAACTAAAATTATCATAACTACCTAAAAACATGTTGGTAGAATCCCTAAATAAACTATCATAAATAACCTAAACAACCAAAAACCTAAACCATATCTCTCCAAGTCAAGGAGGCTAGATAAATTCTTAGGAAATGCTGTTCTCCTAGGATTACTTTTTCATTGTTAAAGGACACATATTTTCATATATTTTTGGAGTGGGACCTTCTAGGAGATTAAGGATATAATGAAATCATTTTCCTCTTAAGCAATAGGCAAAGGTGATTATTCAATCTAAACTTTTTTACAAAACATAATTCATGTCTTTTTGATATGTTATTTCAAGTTACAACTCATATGCATTGAGTATAATACAGATTCATATTACAAATTAATCATTAAGTTAAATTATAAAATATAAAAAAACAAACATAAAACTGGATTAAATCTACACATGACAAGACTAAAACTTGAAACTACAAGATTTCAAAACCTTTGCATTGCCGTTATATCAAGGCTTCATTGGCTTATTTTGAATATATATTTGGTACAGAGTATCTATTTTGGTTAAAACGTTGGACTAGCTAGCTATTGAGTCACATTTAGTACAACTATCAAGCATCAAAATATCTTCTTTGTAGAACTTGAAAGATCATTAAGAAATTAATGCAACTGAAGGTCATTTTCATTTCTCATCAGAATCATTAGGAAATTACTCCGTCTATCTAATTATTGGAAGTGGGGTTGGGGGGACATACCTTTTCAATATTTTATGTATGAAAGTAACCATGTGTATCAGTCATTTGTTTGAGCAGTTTACAAGTGAACCTAAAAAATGCTCGAACATCAATTCAACTACAACGAGTTAAAAAAACAAAAAAGAAAAGAAAAGGAGGTGTTTTCTAAGTGCTTGCATTGATATCTCCGCGTAGATTCTGATTGAAGTATATTAAAGTGGTTAGTCTCCTAATTAAGCATATGTTTGGTAACACTGCTAGATTCCTGATTTCTCAGTTATTGCTGATTGAGTTGGGGATATTGTACATGTTCCATGCAAGTCTGACATAGGAAGAACATCCCCTTGTTCCGTTCTTCTCTCCCCTCCTTCCATTATGATAAATTAATAATATTAGAAATTAGTAATATTTGTACTAGGAGAAAAACTTTAGTGCAACGGAAATACCACATTAGAGGTTTCTACATGGTACCCTAGCTAATGGAGAATTGACACTTCAATAAATTTAATAACACTTCAAAATAAATGTGTGGTATGAAAAGTGTTTTATATGGCACAAGAAAGTTATAATTTGACATAAAAAATCCCTCTAATATTATTAGTTGAGAATACCCATGACATAGTATCCCTATTACATTGAAAATTTTTTCCTAAGAGTAAACTCATGACTGATGTATACATTATTAACAAAGAAAAACAAATGGGACAGTTTGGAAAATGGCTTCCCTTATATTATGAATCATTTGACCTATAATTTTTAAATAAAAAAATGGAGAAATCAATATCCATGAACCAATCTGAGGATACATTTCTTTTCCTCATCTATATATTATCAACTTCTCCTTCATTATTACCATTCTCTTAATAAAAAGATAGAAAGCATAAAAAATATGGGATAAAAAAGAGGAACAAGAAAAATAAAAAGAGAGAGAAGCCACGAAATGCAACTTTAAGAAATGGAGGTATGTGGCACCACTGTTCCTGCTTGTCAACACCCCATTTTGGCTGGGGACACTCTGCTCTTCCAGCAAAACCACGTGGAATATTGTCTGGTGAGTCCGTGCCGCCAGCCAAAATTTGTTAGTGTCCTTAGTGATAGTAGAATCAATTCTTTAAAAACATAAAACTGCAAGCATGCATCCATCATTAGCACATGTATGATCAACTAACTAAGAAACTTATATCAAGTGAGATATGAGGTGATGTCATCCACTCACAATAGAACCGGAACATAAGAGCAAAAGTCCATGTTTATATATCTTCTCCTTGTATTGTTAAAACCTAACGTAAATTTAAGAGATTGTAAAAAAAATAAGAGTGTTAAAAATATTAAAATTTAAGATGTATTGATTTTCAGTATTCAGTAAATAAAAAGGGTTTTCTTTCTTTTAATGCATCAGCTAGAAAAAATTCAAATAAAACTCCATAATGTCGCAAAACTAATTGCATCCACAAGTTATATTGGCAAGAGGACAAGCACGCAGACGTAGATAGCACCACTCCTATTTTTCTACTCTTTATATTCTCTTACTTTGTCACCCATTATTTATAGCCCCTGAAGGGTGTTAAACAGTCACACAACGTTCCTTGTTAGTCCTTTTAGAGGGTTCTCCTTGTTTGTACCATTTTCTTCATCTCAAGACAATCTTTCCAGGAAAAAATTATGGCGGATAGGTTGCGCCTGGCGGTTGGATTCATGGGTACTTTCCATCTTGTTTATTTCCTCAGCTCTCTATAGCTTCTAAGCTCACTCTCCAACTTCCTAGATTTAATTATATGACTAGAAAAATAATTGGCCTGATTCATTTTCAACAACTATTGTATCCTCTTGCAGGTAATGGTACTGCTTTGTTGCTTTATGCCACACCAGTGTAATGTCCACATTCTATTACTGCCAGTTACATCCATGTTAATTATTTTGTTCATCTGAGACAGAAAACTATCACTTTAATGCAGTTAAATCCTTAACATATATTGTTATGTTTTATATATTGCCAGATTGACTTTCACAAGGGTGATAAGAAAAGGAAGCACAGAGGAGTTCTCCTGCGTCCCTTACATAGTTGCACTGCTGAACTGCCTCCTTTACACTTGGTATGGCTTGCCAATTGTCAGCCACAGATGGGAAAATTCCCCTTTGATCACCATCAATGGCTTAGGGATCATACTCGAGTTTTCCTTCATTCTCATATATTTTAGGTTTGCTTCAACAAAAGGAAAGGCAAGCCGTATTCTAAACTCTTATTGAAATTCATCATTTGCAATATTTAATATTGTCTGATATATGACATGGTATGCATCCAATAATATGACAAATATCAAAGTTTACAAGAAATAGAAAAGATGGCCATGAACAAGCAAATCATCTGAGTTTTGTCATGTACAACATGCCTCTGTTAGAGTGTCTTATCAAATGTTCTTTTCTGCATCTGGAAAATGTGAAATTAATGTTTCTATCATGGGATTCCTGCAAATAGCAGATTGCATGGCTGAAAACAGTTTTAAAGAACCGTTGTTCTGAATTATGTACAGATAAAGGTTGCCGTTACAGCAACACCAGTAATCCTAGTGTTTTGCATCAGTGCGATTATATCAGCATTTGTATTACATGATCATCCTCACAGAAAAGTATTTGTTGGAAGTGTTGGGCTGGTGGCCTCTGTGGCAATGTATGCTGCTCCACTTGTGGCAGTGGTAAGCCATCTTTTTTCTCTATCTACCTTAAAGTATTCTGTAAAACCTAGCAAACCCCCCTTTCAGATAAGAGCTGTCTGACGTCTTTGAATTCCATCACAAGCAATGAGTTTCATATCCTGCGAAAAATGAAGAAAAGAATTTATTGATTACTTTATATATTTGAGAATGCAGAATATCAAAAAGAAAAATCATGACATCTAACAATTTATTTTAGTTCTGTCTTGTGCCTTTACATTCATCTGAGAAATTATTTGTTCTAACTGCAGAAACAAGTTATACTAACAAAGAGCGTGGAATTCATGCCTTTCCACTTGTCTTTGTTCACATTCCTTGCTAGTACACTCTGGCTGGCATATGGGCTGCTGAGCCACGATCTCTTTCTTGCGGTTTGTGCTGTTAACAAAACCCATGATTTTTTCAATGTCATCTATGGAATAACAAATTTGTTTTGCATAAGACATAGCTTCAGCTTCAATGTTCTAATTTGAATTTGTAAATTTTGGCAGTCCCCTAACTTCATTGGCTGCCCCTTAGGCATCCTCCAACTTGTACTGTACTGCAAATACAGGAAAAGAGGATTTATGGAAGAACGAAACAAATGGGATTTAGAACAAAATGATCAAGAGCAACCCAAACAGGTGCAGCTCATCACGAATGATAATATCAATAGCAAGAGCCAAAACATGTGATGCAGGGTATGATTGGATTATTTTTTAAGTGTCCCAAAACATTGATTTTTAGGCAACTTTTCTAACAGAGTGAGATTCTCGCATGCATTCAGATAATCTGGATATGCGTTCAAGAATATGTCTGCATAATCTTTATTAATGACTTCCAATTTCCATAGAGTTTTAACATATTTTACTATATGTGACAGGGGAAGCTCTTGTTTCATTGAGGAACAAAATATTGCCTTCCAAAGAAAACAGTGAAAGCACGTGAGGTTCTCAGAAGGAGCTTATGCTGTAAAAAAATTCTCAAATAAGATGAAGCATAGAATTTGTGGATGTGATCTTTAAACTAATACAAGCAATCTACTCCCATTTCCTCATTTAAAGCAAAGTGACATCTGAATCAGCAACGTACATTAGTAAGAGAGAGGTTCATTGAACTACATCTAACCTAACTAAAATAATTCTATAAATGGATGTAGAAACTAGATTAACCATCACAGTATAAAACTTAAAAATTCCTAAGCTCTTGTATGTAACACAGAGACCCAATTCAAACTTCAGATGGCATGGAGGACAGTGTGGTTTCATTTTGAGATGCTTTTCATAAAACAAAATGGAAAACCAAGTCTACAATACACCCAAATGCAACAGTGATCACTGGCTCATTGCAATAAGAAGATTTCAAAATATCACCTCATTTTCTCAGCATGCCTCGTGCAACCACGTATTTTCAATAAAATAAAAGAAAAGTTTCACTTAAATGATTAATAATAAATCTTATATTAGTAAAACAAATTAGTTTCTTTCTTCATTAGATTGGTGGGTGAGGGGGGAGATGTTGGTATGAGAAGGGCAAGGGAGCAATGCAGAGTTCTTAAAAGATTTGATCAGTCAAATTAAGTTAATATATATTTAACCTCAGGCTTTTAGATTAGAGGATCTATTGGAACACCAACAGAGGAGGTACTGGCTCAAAGACAACCTTAAAAGAGAAAGGTGCTTTTACCTCTTTACAGTAATCTGTCTGATCTTTGGTACTATTTGCAAAAGCACCATTATAAATATGTCACTGTCAGATATAAGAAAGGCAATCAGACATTTTTAATGCACGAAGGTGCTTCTTTCACAAAGCATATGCCCTTGGAACTGATTCTGCAAAGGAAAATGTAAATCAGATGTCATTATTCAATATGCCTGATGAATCAAATCCAAGCAATGCAGAGAAAAAAGGATAATAGTACTGAAACAGGAATTGTATGAGAACATTTAAGAGGATATGTAAAAGGAAGCTTGAACTCAGGTGCACTGTGCAGATAAAGTTAGGTAATCACCTTAGTCATCAAAAAAGAGTTTGGTTAATAGCAATGATCATTGAACCATATGCTTGCACTTAAACAGCCATCTTTTTTTGTTTATATAGAATCAAAATCACAATGAACAATAGTGTTCAAATTTGCATTTAGATGCTGCAAAGTGGAATAAATCACAGTAAAATGCGGATGGCTTCTATCTTCTACTGAAAATGCATGAAGTACACTGTTCAGCTCAACCCAACTACAACCTGGATCCTTCTTGACTTCCAATTCATTCAATGTTCTCCTCACATGCATCTTTTCTACCCATTTCCCAAGTACTGCAAAAATGTTAGAAAGAATTACATAAGCATATGTTGGCTTTGGATTTAAACTGAGCACCTTCTCTGCCACCCTCTCACCCACTTCCATGTCCATCCATAACCAACAAGCATTGAGCAAAGCTCCCCAAACAGCCCCATCAGCTTCAATTGGCATGCTTCTAATAAACTTCTCAGCTTCTTGCAGATGGCCTGACCGGCCAAGAAGATCAACCACACAAGCATAGTGTTCTGAGGTTGGTGTAACCTCATAACACATTTCCATTGACTGAAACAGTCTCATCCCTTCCACAAGTAGACCAGCACGTGCACAAGCAGACAGAAGACCAACAAAAGTAGCAGCATTAGGGTATACATCTCGCTTCTGCATGTGCTGAAAAATTAACATAGCTTGCAAGCCAAGTCCATGGTATGCATAAGCATTAACAAGAGAGGTCCATGCTGCCACATTTGGTGAAGAGATGTCAGTAAATGATTTATGAGCATCACTAATGCTCCCACATTTGGAGTACATATCTGTAAGAGATGTTCCAACATAAACATTAGACTGAAATGGTGTTTTAACCAAGTGGGCATGAAGTAATTGCCCTTGTTGAAGAGATCCAAGACATGAGCATCCATAAAATAGAACAGAGAAAGCTGATCTAGTACGATCAATTGACAATCTGTGCATGGTTTGATACAATTTCAAAGCCTCTTTATATTGCCCATTTTCAATATAACCAGATATCATTGAATTCCATGTCACAGGGTTTCTTTCACTTTGAATTTCTTCAAAAAGATTCAAAGCTTTATCTATTTCACGACTTCTGGAATATACAGAAATCATTAAATTAAAAGAAATTATTGTTCTTTCAGGCATCTCCTCAAATAATCTTTTTGAATCTTCAACTTGCCCACTGATTGCATACCCCTTAATCATCAAGTTATATGAGATTGAGTTCATTTCAGTCAGTCTATTGAAAACCAGCTCTGCATCTCCAATCCTATCCATTGAAATAAGCCCTCCCATAAGCGAGTTTGAAGCATTTAAATCAGGATTTGGTATTCCATTGTAGACTCTCTTAGCATCACCTATAGCTTCACAATTGCAATAGAATTCAATTAGCGCACAAACAATAGATTGATCAAATTCAAACCCATATTTAATCAAAATCCCATGAACAAGCCTCCCTTCATGCAAAAAACTAAGCCTACCACAAGCTCTTAAAACAGAATCAAAAGTGAATTCATTGGGCACCAACTCACTGCTCCTCATCCACCAAAACAACTCTAAAGCCTTCTCACAGCTCTCTTCACTCTTTGCAAACCCAGAAATCAGCTTAGACCAGGATACAACATCCCATTTTGGCATCTTCATAAACAGATTCATAGCATCACCTAGTAGATTACATTGGACATAACCCACAAGCATCAAACTCCACAATAACTCGTTCCTATCACAAAACTCGTCAAACACCTGTTCAGCTTCTTTAATCTCCAAGCAACTCCCGTAAAAATACAACAAAGCACTTCCCACAAGCTCAAAATTCTCGCAACCAGATTTTAAAAGAATACAATGAATCTGCTTCCCATGAGTTAGCAACTGCAAATGTGCGCATGCACTTAACCCAGTCAAAAACGTGGTCTCATTAAGCTTCACATTACTGTGATGCATCAATGGAAGCAGGCTCAGAGCATCATCGAAGAAACCCCACTTCGAATAACCAGAAATCATGGTGTTCCATGAAACAACAGTTCTCTCAGGCATTTCCTCGAACAGTTTCCGAGCAAGATCCAAACGCCTATTTTTAACATACCCATGGATAGAAATATTAGTAGAGACTGTTCCTGCTTGATGGGTTTTTGGAGTTTGATAAGTTGAGTATAATTTCTTCAAGTTCTTCAATTGACCATCCTTCCATTTTCCCGCGAAAATTGATCTCATTGTCTATTTGAGGCGGCTAAGTAAATAAGCAGAAAACGCGGCGTTTCCTCTTCATGCCGAAATTTTCATCGCTAAGCTGCCGGGGACCCAGTATGGATGGCCAGTACTGTACTAACCGTTGAAACGAACGTTAATCAGAGAGAAAACGGAAGTCGTCAACTGTTTAGGGGTTAGCTCCAAATTCATTTTCCGCCCTCAATTTTATTTATTTAATTATTTTATCATTTGATGCACTTCGGTGTTTGATAGTGGCGTCAGTTCACATATAGATATATTTTCTCTCCTTTAAGCAACAATTCAAATTTGGTATTTTATGAATTTGTTTAAAAATATATATATATTTTATCATTTGATGATAAAAAATGCTATAATTACTATGGTACATGAAATTGTAAATTTATAATATAATATATTATTATATAATTAATTTTTTTATTTAAAAATTTACTCATAATATTATATATTTATATTATTTAATATCACATTATGTTTCTTTTTGTATTAACTCCTACTATTTAAAAATCACATAAAATTTCAACTAATTAAAAATTAAGTTGTGTTAGAATTTATAAGGGAAAAATCTCTTGTTAGAGTTTATAAGGGAAAAATCTCTTAACACATGTTTTTTTATTTATAAAACTTGAACTTGAAATTTTTCTTTAAGAGAAACTAAATTTTTTCTACTTGAATTAATAAGTTGTTGATTAATACCACATTATAATTGTAATTTATAATTTTATATAATATTATAATTATAATATTCATGTTCGATAATAATAAGTGTGATAATTTATTCAAAAGTGGTTAATTTTATCCTTTTTCTAAAGAGTAGTGATTCCTAGACTTAAAATTTAATACCAAATTTTAAAACAAAATTATTTCAACTTGGATTATACAGGTTCATCTTAAAAATTAATTCTAATCATCATTATTCTTTTCCAAATTCCTCCTCAGCTCACTCAAGTTGTGGGTTGCATGGTCTGACTATGAGGTTTGTCGTGTCCTTGGTTGTGCTAATCTTGCCGTTGGAATCCTTAATTGCATCTAATAAAAAATGATATCCTTGACTGCACTTTGCTCAAAAGTTGTCTTTATTTTTTTTGTACTAAACCATTATATCTAAAAGTTATGTTAAAATTCAACTAATTTAGAGTTAAATTGGATCATACCTTATAAGAAAAACTCTTCTAATATTTATATCTCTATTTATGAAATTCAAAATTGAGATTTTATTTAAAATCAACGAGTTTATTTAATTTGAACCGACTAACTTGGAAAGAAGTTATTTTTAAGCATAAAACTATTTTTAGTCCTTTACTTGATTAAATTTATAAGTTTTAGTCCTTCAACTTATACTATGACTTTTTAGCTCCTTACATATTAGATTTGAAAAAAATAACCCTCACTTTAAAACAATTCATAAATTCTGTTAATTGACCATTAACTATGTTAGCTAACTATTAATTTTGTTGGCTGAAAGTAAGTTTTTGCCAATTAATAGTCAGTTAATAGTCAGTTAATAATGTTCACAATTAGTTAACACAATAATTTTGTTAACTAACTATTAATTTTATTAGTTGAAAATAGGTTTTTGTTAGCTAACAATCAGTAAATAATCAACCAATAAAATTAACAATCAATTAACAAAATTAATAAAATGTTATAAGTGAGGGTTATTTTTTTTAATTTTAATATGCGAAGGGTTAAAATTATTATCATATAAGGTGAGAGATTAAAACTTACAAATTTAATAAAATAAAGGGCTCAAAATAAAGGGCTCAAGGTACGCTTTTGCCTTGTTTTTATATAACACCTTTTTCACTTACTTTATCTTTGGCAAAAGGTATAAAAAGGAACACCAACTTTGGGTACACAACAATTAAATACATTATATTTTACTACCTAATTGAGGCAAAAGGGCACATGATTAACCCAAGGGTTAAATCTATTAATAAACAAGTATCCAATTGTAAAATAGATTTAGGATTATGAGATCCATATCCAAAAAAATTAAAATTTTTTAAATATACAAAGTCAATATGGGGTTGTGCCTTTAACATCATTTTAATCTTAAAGTGTGCAAAAATCGACCCCAAGAACACCTTAATTGAAAATACTAAAAGAATAAAAGAATAAAAGGGCACATGATTGATCACACTTGTGGTACGTTGAAGAAAAAAGAAATAAATATCAATCCATTCCACATCTAAATTAGACTATTTTTATTTCCATTTTGGATATGGGGAGTACACCATTTAGTAAATTTTGCAAGATACTTCTATTGTATTCGACTTTATTACACCCAACTCCTGAGCCCTAGTTCCAATCTTCTCCACCAAGTAACTTCAAGAGTATTTGGTTTGACTAATTTTATTTGTTTGTAACTTTTTTTTCTTAAATAGTTGATTAGTGTGTTTGAAAATATTTACTTATATGTTGATTTCAAATTGTTAAGTATTAAATATTAACTATTCTATCAGTTATCAACTAACAATTATAGTTATTAGCAGTTCCTAATAACAAACCAAATAGAATCTTCAACGTTTGGTTTATTAACTGTTATTTTGTTATCATTTTAATTTTTTTTAAATTCTCCTAAATTGAGTTAGAAATTTGGGAAAGTATATAAAAATAATATATTTCTTTAGTTTTTTAAAATAAATTTCTTGCCGTTTACCATATCACACCAGGAAAACACCACATGACCCCAAAAAAATTACTCTATTTAGTCTAATTTAGTTTGTTTTAATTTGGTTTTTGCTTAAGATTTTACTAGATGATTTTATAAAGTAATTAAATGATAATTGAAAATCTTTTTCTTTTTATAGGTAGTTCTTATTAAATATTTTCACTTACAACAAAAAAAATTCAATTATTATTTATTCACTATAGAAGATCATCAAATTAATTTACATAAAATTGAGAGATTAAAACAATTAAAAAAATCAAATAAAGTACATTTTAATTCATATTTAATCTCAACTGCCTTGTTTTTTAACTTCTCATTCTATACAATTTATAGTCTCTTTTAATCTTTTGCTCACCACTTCTTATCATTGTATGCAATTTTTTGTGTCACATGGCATTTATGTGGTAACGTATATGCGTTGACGTGGAGTCTTGCTAACAAAACTTTGATGAATAAACTATTTTGATATCACCTTTGAAGCTTCATTTGTTAGAGAGAATAAAACTTTTAAACTAAAATAAAAGCAAGGCAATAGTTAATAATTAAATTTAATTTCAACAGTTAAATTTTTGAGTTATCAAGTCATTGGTCAGGGATGGTTCAGGTTTTGAGTTAGTATTTAAAGAAATTAATTTTTTT
>BPVZ01000003.1:2846389-2871279 GCA_020521535.1 Rubroshorea leprosula | reverse complement strand
AAAAAAATTGTTTAAAGCAAACTTGCGTTTAAAGCTCTCCCAAACACCTAAATCTTCCACTGTGCGCTAGTTGTTCAAGAAAATAATATTCCTATATATCATTCAATAATAAAACTCTTAATTTAACATTTTAATTTTAATTTTTAAAAAAATATAAATTTAGGGAAAAAATTTAATATATCATATAAATAATGATTGAAAATTATTTTTCTTCGAGTAAAACTACTAAATAAGAATTATTTATAGAAAAAAAATTAATTAGCATTCCTTTACTATATTAAATTTTTACCTAAATCTTTTTGTTTTAAAAGTCTTAAAATCAAAGTAGAACTACTAATGTTAGAAAATTAGAATAAAGGTAACATTAAAAGATGGTTGTGATTTTTTTTTAACAATAAAAAATTATTCTAAATTTTATAATATTGATATAATATCAAATGAGTAAATAAATACTTTATCATGTGTCACCTCCTGAATTTAAAGATTCAATAAGAATTATACCATGTCATGTTTAAAGATTGACTAATTCTATAGGGACCGATTCGGTCCATAGGCCGACGGGTCCCTGTAGTTTTTTTTTTAGTTTAAGATTAATAACTTTTAATTTATATATATTAGTCTTGTAATTTATTTTTTAAAAATATTAAGCTTAAAGTTCAGCCGT
Organism: Rubroshorea leprosula; assembly: GCA_020521535.1. Taxonomy (NCBI): domain Eukaryota; kingdom Viridiplantae; phylum Streptophyta; class Magnoliopsida; order Malvales; family Dipterocarpaceae; genus Rubroshorea; species Rubroshorea leprosula. Next base: position 2,870,615 of record BPVZ01000003.1, on the reverse strand, counting down.
TAAGCTCTAAACATAAGTGATATAAAACCTCAAATTCTAAAATTTAAATCCTAACATCTTAAAAATCTACACCCAACACTTTAAATTAATAAATCTTAAATGTAAAATATTAAATACTAAAATAATTTAGATCCTAACTCTCTTATTATTAAGAGAATAAACAAATTACATTACCTTTAACGATTGATAGAGATATGGTCTCTAATCCCTTAATTAATAGTTAAATGAAGTGCAACTATAAAAAATTTGAATTGAACTCTTAACACTAAAAGGTAATGGAAGAAATTTCCAGGATTAATATAAATATAAATTACTAAGGTATTGTTTGGATTGAAGGTGTCGGATAGAGAGAGAGGGGAAGGGATGGGGACGGATAGCAAGGGAGGGAGAGCAAAGGGAGGCTGTCTCCTTCCTCCTGTTTGGGTTTCCAAAAAGGCAGAGGGGGAGGGAGATGGACTAATTCGGACTCCTTCCAACCACTCTCAAATCTGCAGATTTGCAATCCGCCCGATTTGAGAGATTTAGGAGGGATTTGAGTGACTGTTTAGATTAAATTAAATGTAATTACAAAATTAACCTTAATTTTTTTATTATATCCTTCTCCATTACAAATTTAAAGGATAAATTTGTAAATTTAAAATTAATTTAAATCTTTCCCTTCCTTCCCTTCCTTCCCTTCCTTTTACCTTAATTATCCAAATATAAAATAATACAATCCTTCCATTTCCTTCCCCTTCCTCATTTTTATTTATCCAAACAAAATTAACACAAATCATTTCCTTTTATTTTCTTCCCTTTCCTTTATTTTCCTCCCCCTTCATATCCTTTTATTTTCCTCCATTCCCCTCCCTTCCCTTCCCTTTACTATTTTCTATCCAAACAAGGGCTAATTGTGAAAATCATTTCATAAATTTTACTATAAAACTTTAAACAAGAGATCAACGGAGGTGACCTTTCCGCGTGAGTTCGGCCTGTTCGGCCTTTGAGGTACTTCGGCCGCTCTAGCATTTTCCTTAAAGATTTTATCATAGAAATGATTTTCCTACAGAAAAAGAAGATGCAGAAATTCAAAATTTCTATCTCAAAATAATTATAATTTTTTTTATTTTTCTCTAAATTAAAAATTTTAAAATAATTTATATATTTATATAATGTTACCCTTAAAATAATTAATGGATAGTGAAAATAGTAGAGATTAAATATTTAATTAAAGTAAATTAATAATGACAAGGTTAAAGTAAGAAAAAATATTATTTATTTTAAAAAATAAAAAAATAAAAATTAATTTAAAATAAAAAATGACAATTATTTTAAAATAAAGAGGATAAGGTTTTGATTTTAGCTAGAAGTGAGTGAGATATAGTTTGGTCCCGCTGAATTTTATCCAGCACACAAAATGTTAAAAAAGGGGTTTAGCTGAGATTCTTCTCATATTATTTATATTTTTAAACTTATTTTACAGTATAAATTATTTCAAATGGTAAAATATTAACTCTTAAATGGGGGAGTATCCCTTGATATTGGAGACTTTCCTCATTTAAGAGTTCATATTTTACAGCCTGAAATAATTTAAGTTATAAACCAAGAGACTATCCATTTAACCTTTTCTTATAATATTTCTAAGATAGTATCAAAATTTCTTAACCAAAAAATAAATAAAGTTAAGGGGAAAGTATTTTGCAAGCGGTCCTCTTAAATTTTTATAGAAAATATGTCTAAAAACTCTCTTTTTTAACTAATATTTTTAAACCCAGTCATTAGATTAAAAATTTATTCATATAAATTATACATACCTATTTCAAATCATTATAATAAGTCTAACCACTTTATTAATTACAAAAAATTTAACATTATTAAATATATATTAATAAATAGAGTTTTTTTTTTATCAAATAGTTATAAGTATTAGATCAATATAAAAATTAATATGCATGATCTATATAAAGAAAATTTTCAATTCAATGATCAGTTTTTAAAAATATTAATTAAAAATAAATTTTTAAACAAATTTTGCAAAAAAAAAAATTTAGGAAGACTACATGCCCTACACTATTCTCTAAAGTAAATATCTAAGCATTGTTGTAAAATAAGAAAGAAACAACTCTGAGAAGAAGTATGAGCTAGAGAGAGACAAAGAGAACATGAAGAGTTTTATATTCTTATTATTTCTTTCATATCCATTTCTAGAAGTTACAAGTCTTATATATAGGCTAGAAAAAGAGTATAAGTTACAAGAATAAATCATTTACAAAATTATGAATTATTCAAATTGAGTGGAGATCTATTTACTAATAAGTTTTACATATTATAATTACACAAAATTTCAAAATTTATCTTTTTATTTTCAATAGTTGAAATTTATTTATTTTTATCATAATTATTAAATATAATTATCTTTTTTATTTAAAAAATCATTTTTATCTTATTTATTAAATATAATATCTTTTTATCTAAAATGTTGTAATAAATCTCAACTATTAAAAGTAAAAAAAAAATAAATAATTGAGATTTTGTATGCATATAGTGTGTAAAACTTATGTATAAGTCAACTCTTACTCATGAATTTAATCACCTACTAAATCATTAAGGGAAGAGCTACATGATAGAATTTTATCACCAATGTAATTGCATGAATGTAATAGGAATTATCACCAATATATGATATGTAAACGCCATCAAATTAGCAAGATGTTATGCATAAGAAAGTGAAGAGTTCTATACTAAGATTTAATCACTATTGTTATGGTATGAAAAACGTGGGAGGTGAAGAAACTAAAGAGTAAAAGATAAAACATCTACTAAAATAAATTTTGTCCATAACAAATATAAGATTTTCTTTGACAATTGCCTTGAGACTTTTTTTTTTTTTTTCTATATTTTTATGGAAGACGGGAAAATTAAAGGAGAAGATGTGGGATGATAGGGACTGACAAAGACAAAAGTGGCTGGAAAGAGACAATTAGTTTGGAAGGGAAATAGAGTAGAAAAGGAGGTGTTTCAATTTCGGTTAGTACAAACTCTTTGTCTTCAAACCTTGATTGGCTACCACGTCACAGAACTCTGATTCTAACATTTGCAATCACGCGGAAAAGGTGCGATTGCTTTATTCACATGTTCAAGTTTGAAGGGGGCCGACTAAGAATCTGAACTAAGTGCCGAAGGAGGCCCCCAAAGAAGCAGAAAAGGATGCATGTAGGGTAAGGGATTGAGAAAAATCAGTATACCTCCTAATAATTAAAATGCCAAGATTAATAATAAAAAATTAAAATATTTTTATTAAATTAATATATAAAAAAATTATTAAAAATATTCAAATAATTTCATAAGGAGTCTTGATATTTAAAAAGATAAAAAATTATAATTTCCATTTTTCTCGCAGGGTAAATCATATTGAAAATAAACTATTGATCAATAATTAGTGACATTCGATGAAAATTGTTCACACCTTAGAGATAATAGAAGTTGCCCTTCTTTTAATTTTTAAGGTTATTTGGTTATAGACTAATTTTATTGAAAAAATTTTTATTGAAAAAGTAGATAAGAAAATATTGTATAGAAATTGATAAATTTTATGATGAAGTTTTATTAGAATTTTGTTGGATTGTTAAATTTTTTACATTTGGTAAAAATTTTGTATAGAAAAAGTTATTAAGGAAGTTATTAAGTGAAATCTATATGGAGAAAGTTGAACGAAAATCCTTTAAAAAAATCTATAAACTAAAAATTGTGTCAGGAAAAGTAACAGCTAAAAATACCCTCATTTGTTGTATTATTAATATGAGAAATTATGTAAATAACTTTTTAAAAAGAAAAGTTTGAAGCATTTGGATCTCGTGGCACAATGGTTTTATGCCTATAGTAAAGCACATCCCCCCAACTCTAAGGTTGGAGTTCAAATCTTCCCACCCTTAAGTTGTAAACCATTAAAAAAAAAAGAAAAAGAAAAAGAATTGAAAGAGTTTAGGGGAGATTCCAAACAAACAGCCCCTCAAAGTTTCTATATTGTTTGTGTAGTTTCCATATTGTTTGTGTAGTTTGGACCATCAGTATGTCATATTAAGTCAATTTTTATGTATCTCAAAGGACACATCTCCCACGTCAACTTAATACATTCAAAGAAATTAATTTTTTAAAGGTGTTTGAGAACATATATTTGTATTTGGAATGTGTATTTAAAATATATTATTTGAATTAAATAAAAAAATGAATTTCAAATACATGTATTGTTAAATACATTGTTTGGATATAATAAAATACTATGCATTTAAAATTGAAGATGGTCCAAATAAAGGAGTTGTATCCTTTCACAACATATTTATTCCTTTATCTTTAGCTTTTTTTTTTCTTTATTTTGTTTGATCCATGTTCTGGATTTTCCTTAATTTATAGCTAGTTAATGTGGCAAATAACGTGAAGTCGAATTGTCATGCCCAAGTCCTTGGAAGAGGTATAGTGATTCAATGAAGCACTGTGCAATGGTTGTTGATTCTAGGGGTTGTTTGCTTAAAATCATGTTTGATTGCAGTATCATGTGGCCTAGATGTATATGGTTATGAAGATGCAGTGCCACAACACAACTGGCAGTGAGGGGGGGAGTGTCTTGGTGAACAAACCATTTGAGGATGAAGTATATGACCTCCACTAAATCAATTTGTATTCATGTTCTCCATTTTTTGTTCCATTTTTCCATTGTCATACAATATTCAATCTCCTTAAGGATGGATTATCATGGAAGAATTTCACTATGAAAAATAAAGGAACAAAGTATCTAGAATGATTATTAACTCTATTTTCGTAACAACTAATGTTTTGGTATCCCCTCAGGGGAGGTAAAAGACAATTTACAATCAAATTGCCTTTCATGGCCCCTCTAAATATTGCTTGCAAGGTTGAAAAAGAATAAGGTTAACTCAAAGGTAGCCTCAAGAATAAGAGAGAAACTCAACAAATTAACATAAATCAATCTCAAGAATAAGACTTGACCAAAACAAATAATTAAAAACAAGTTTACTAATTAATCATTAAACTAGTCATGTATCAAATTTATCACTAACCTGAACTTAGAGGGAAAGCCAACCAATCATATTTCTTATTATCAGGAAGTGATTTTAGCAAATAAAATTGCTTAGGATCACCATTTAATAACAATTGGACTGCCTTGAATGTTTCTTGTTGAGAAAGACCCAAAACTTTTGAAACCACTTCATATATCTCTTGACCACTTGGTTTCTTTTTCAAGTGCAGGTACTCCTTAAGTGATGAAGCAGTGTCACCAACAATAGCAACCAATGGATCTTTCCTCCGTTTCTTTTGATGGGACTCTATTGTAGATGATGTGGAAGGCTGTGTTGGTAGGGCAGTAGGTGGTATTGAGTACTTTACATCATTTTCATCCTTTCCCATCATTGCTTCATCAGCATCTTCAAATGTTTCAACACCTTCACAGGTTGCTCTATTTGTCCCACATAACATCACAATATCATCCCACCTTTCTATTGGTCTATTTGCATATCCATTTGCCTTTCCATTCTCTTGAACATAATCTTTCTATGCTGATATATTATTCGCTGTTATAACAATCTTTTGTTCTTCATCCCATGGAAACCCACTTTGATGGCTTCTAATTTCACTAAAAGTAGAGAAATGTCATTGTCTTACTTCATTCTTGACTTGCTCCTTGGTTACATTAATGCCCAATGATTTGCCAAGATAATCCACAACTGCTTGGTAAGCTTGAGGCTTCCAATTTTTATTAGTTTTGAGGGCTTGAGATAAAAAGTCATATAGTGAAATAGCTAAAATATTATCCATTTCCTTTCATCCATTGCATGTAAGTCCTGAAAACACCTTTTCCTTGACTTTTTGATTTTGTTTTGCTCCTATTAATTTAAGAAATATAAGAAAAATATCCAATGCAACAAACACAACTAAAAGTCCAATATCTCAAAATCATGGCATTAACAAATATATTTGGAATGAATAAGGACAAAATAAGGAGGAGACCAATAAAAGTAATATGGCCTCCCTCATAAGAGAGATGTCAAGGGAGGCAATCTTATACTATGTTGCTTAACCATAAAGAAAGAAGGACCATAGCCATAAACAGTAAATGCCTACTTCTTTTTGTTTTCATTTTTGAAGATGGTGGCACAGAGAGAAAACAAACATGGAACAATGAATCTCAATTTTTGGCATCATGAAATATGTGGAATATAGCAAAAATGAGTCTTGGATGTGCACAACAATAACTATCTAAAATATCAAACTAACCACAACATAGAATCAAAGGAGAAGTACATGAGAACTTCAAATTTTTTAAAAATAAAGACTTTTCCTTTCATTATGGGATATTGAAAAACCAAATTTCTTATCAAAATTATGCACAAAAGAAATTGAATATTTTCACTGACAATGGCAAGATTTTACCAATTGTTTCTTAGATATGTTATAAAATCAAAGAAATTTCCTTTACAAGAAATAAGAGCAGTCAACATGAACACTTTGCATCTAACTCTCCAAGGCAAATTCCATCCTTCTATATATATATATATATGTTGCTTTTTCTCCAAAAATAGACACTTCTAGAAACTAAACTCATTTAAACTATGAAGAAACGCACATTACTATCAAAGATTAACAAGAAAACCAATCAATAATTCATAATTTCATTACCAACCAAACAAAAGAATGGATCTTTCACAGTCTTTTCTAACTTTAACAATATCAAACATCAAATTTTGCTTCAAAATTCATCCATTTTTGTTCTTTTGCCAGTCCTTAACAACTACAAAAGAAATCAAGAAAACAGTTATAAAAAAAACATTGATCAAAGAGTAGAAATGAATAAATCAAGTTAATTTCTGAAGCAACTAAGACCAAGGTTTCAAAAGATCAACCAATACATGAAGAAAAGGGAAAATACTGAAATACTACTCAACTGCTAATTAGCTTTTTGGCTCAAGCCTTTATTTTTCCTCTATGCCTTGGCTTACACAAATTAAATATTTATATATATATATATATGCTTGTATTGAGAAGAGAGATGGGTGGAGGGATATAAGGTTTTGGGAAGATGATATTTTTCACTAAAGCAACCCCGTGAGTCTTGGATGTGGTTACTTAAATTCTGAAATCAACTAAACATAAACAAAAAAGACTTCTACTTTTGACTTCTATTCCTTTTTGTGAGACAATATATTGTTTGGGCTACAATTTCTGTTTTAGTTGGGTTATGGACCTTATTAAATCTAAATCAAAACTAGAATAGATGTCCCCTTTAATTTAGTAGGTTCTAGATCTATCTCAGGCTTCAAATTAAGATATGATGTGACCTACCAAATATCAATACTAGATTAGCCCAAATGGTAGGAATAATGCCCTTTATTACTTTAACTTGGCACTCTTAACATGTCGTTATTCCCCTATTTCAAAGGTAAAAACCATGGTGAGAAGTTTCATACACAATTGAAGCTTTATAAACAAGTTGGGGTATTAAAAGGCTGTGATCAACCTCTCCATCAACTTCTAAAAGCCCTGATTCTACCCTTATGTCTAGTAAGTGAAATTTCATACTCTTAGCATATGTAAGGCATGTCAACATTTAAACCAACAATATCTCCAAACAACCTTTCTAAAATACACTGCTAACCCTAATGTTATAGAAAACTCCAAATCTAAATTTAAAAATATGTTTCAAATTTATATGGGACATGCATAGACAATTGGATTTCCTATTTCCATTCATTAGGATCAACTTCAAAGGGGTTAATTTCCTAAGTTGAAATAACATATAGGTACATGATTTGCTATCTAGTACAAACTACATAATATGCTTCAATTTTGGTGCTATAATGAGTTTACGAGCTTCTACTCATAAAAAGAATTATAACCAATCCATGGACCCATTAGCTACTAATGGAATTCATAATTCATAATTGCAATTTGCAAGCAACCATCGGCCAGTCTCATGTTGTGCCATGCCATGTGCCATGCATTTATCAACCTTAACCACACCAAATACATGTTTGCAATGCAACATGCATTAGATTGATAAATGACAAATCAAAAGCTTCTACTTTCTGCCAAATGACAAAATGAGCATGCCAACTCTACTCTTCAATGTGGACAAACCCAAAAGCTTGTAAACTCATTAAACACACTAAAAAAAAATGCCACATAAATTGAAGCTACTAGTAAATTTATATCTTTACTCAAATTTCTCAACAACTAAACAAATTTGAAAACGCAGAAGCACACGCACCTTCAATTTCTTCAAAGGAAATGCAAGCCACAAAAAGAAGTCCACAACCAATAAATTTCTAAGCTAGACTAATCTGTAATCAACCGAAAATACTAGGTTTAAGCACAAAACTACTGGGTTTTGAATCTAAAAGATTAGGCAACTACCAATGAAAGCAAATCACTCAAGGAGACTGACAAATTAGCAAGAACAACAGAACAATAGAACAATAAATCACTAAAAGGCAAACAGAAAGAAGGAAAACCCAATGAAAAGATTTGAGTTTAGATCGAGTACTTGTTGTCGATAAAGATGATGAAAACTCGGGTAAATGTAAGTGATCGTGGAGTGGTTTGAGTGGCCGATGACAAGAAGGTGAGAGAACAGTGACGGAGTCAACGATGAACAAAAGTCAGGATGGAGGCTTCATCGCCATCAATGTGTGGAGAAAATGCAGGGTTTGAAATTGAAATTCATGGGTTTAGGGATGAATTTGAAACACATGCTTTTTATGCCTCTTAAATACCCAAGGTGAAATACATATATTCACTTAAATTCAATTACATTTTATTTAGATAAAAACAAATAGTGATATTAAATTTAAGGGATTAAAATTCAAATACACTGTATCAAAATTATGTTCCCAAATAGACCATGAAAGATTCTCACTACTAGAAATTGTTGATATTCAGACTAAAATAATTCAAACTAATTAATCTTGGTTTGATAAAAATTTATTCAAACCACACTTAGTCTGAATGTTGATTGGTATGAAAGTCACTATAAGTTTGCGATATTCAAACCGTAAACAGTTTAAAAATTGTTGGCAGGAACATAGTAAAACCCAAGAATCATTTTCAGATTGATTACAGTTTAAATATTGTCACTAAAAAAAATAAATTAAAGGCTGGAGTAGGTGTAGTTTTTTCTTTCATATTTTTGGATTGATAATGGTCTGAAAAGTATAAAATAATTTCTGAGCTTATGTATGATATTTTGGATTTTTTGCATGTTGGATATATGGAGGCCAAAAATGGTTTGGAAAATTACAGTTAATAAATGTAATTTTCCAGACCAATTTTGGTCTGAATAAGGGCAGCAAAGGACAGTTCTAGCTATTTTATTTTCCATATTTCTTGACCAACTATGGTCTGAAAAATTGCAAGATAATTTTTTATGTTAATGATATTTAAAATATAGTTTATTTTGTATATATGTAGACCGAAAGTGGTTTGAAAAATGAAAATAAATAAATCTAATTATTCAGACCAATTTCGATATGAAAAAGTGCATTAACAGACAATTTTGACAATTTTTCTTTTTTTGTATATTTCTGAATCAATTATGGTCTAAAAAATTACATAATAATTTTTATGTTAACGATTTTTAAAATGGTATTTTCTTGTCCAATTTTGGTATGGATTTTTTTGTATATATGCAAACCAAAAGTGGTATGGAAAATCGCATCAGAACAATGCTATTTTCTTGTCCAATTTTGGTATGGATTTTTTTGTAGAAGGTTGCATACAACATTTTTTTGGATCGATTATGGTCTGGAAAATCTAGCCCAATGCACTCTACTTGACTTGACATTGGGTCAGCCGTTGGCCAATTTTTGGACCAATAATGGATTGTATAACTTTTTTGAACCGCATGTGATTCGAATAAAATGTGAAGAATCTAATCTCACAATTTTTTATTTTTTCGTTTAAGGACAATACCACAATCCAAATCCCTAATTCCGTTTCTAGCAAAACCAAAAGCATGTACGTTTAATATTGTTCATTTAAGAATGAGACTCTATGGCATTCAAGTCTTTTAAAGCATGTTGCCTAAATGGAAGTAGAATAAACTGAGCACGATTTGGGGTGTCTAGTAAAAACTGATTCTACTCAACATATTTCGACCAATGTTGGTTTGGAAAACTTATTCGGATCAACAATGGTTCAAATAGGGTGCCCATAATCTAAAAGCTTCTTCTCTAAGGCATTTTTATTCTTTTCATTTAAGGACAATCTCACTCAAACAAGCCCTAATTCCATTTCTACCAAAACCAGATGCATGCACTTCACTACTATAGTCACTCCTAACCCATGTGCCATCAGTAAGTATCTCAAAATGGCTTTATGGTGGTATTAGACAACATCATTGCAAAACCACAAACATGTAGAGTTAAAATAATTACTTTTAAGATTATGCGACGTCATTGCTAAACCTCAAACATGTAGGCTTGGTATTGCTAGTTTTAAGTTAGACTTTATGGCATTCAAGACTTTTAGAGCATGTTGTTTGAGACTTTTTCATTCTTCTCATTTAAGGGCAATCCCACCCAAATGAGTCCCAACTCCATTTTTAACAAAACCAGATGTGTGCACTTCACTACTATAGTCACTCCTAACCTTGGCACCATCAATTAGTTGCCTGAAATGGCTTCACGGTGGCGTAAGGCAACATCATTGCAAAACCATAAATGCATAGAGTTAAGATCATTACTTTTAAGGTTATATTACGCCATTGCTAAACCTCAAACATGTAGGTTTAGTAGTGTTAATTTTAAGGTTAGACTCTATGGCATTTAAGACTTTAGAGCATGTTGTTTGAATAGGAGTAGAATAAATAAGGTAGGGTTTGGGGTGTTGAGGGAAAAAAAGATTCTGCTATACATATTCAGACCACTATTGGTTTGGAAAACTTATTTGGACCAATAGTGGTCCGAATAGAACATTTTTTTTTTTTTTTTTTTTTGTGATTTTTTTACTTAAATATATTTTCATTCTTCTATATTTCTTTAAGGTTTTTTTCTTTTTTTATTTAGACCAATGTTGATTTGAATATATTTACAACTTTTTCTGCCAAAATTTTTAAAGTAGAAATTCAAAAAATTTTGACAGTTTCCAAGCCAATAGTAATCTAAAATAATAAATCACCAAAAATTTCACCACATTCAAAATTTTTATTATGGGCAGTAGATGTGAATTTAATATATTCTTGACCAGCTACAATTTGAAATAAGTTTGCCTATATATTTCCATGCATGCTACCTCCTCCACTGAATTTTCTTGTTTGCTTTTTCTTTGCTATCTTTCTCCTCCTCCCCATTTGTTCACTGCTTCCCCTCTCTTCTTTCTCTCATGCTTCTAATTTCTCTTGTTTCCCTCATCTTTGTGCTGCCCTCTCTTCCTATGTCTTAGTTCCCTTTCTCTTTTCATTTTTCTCAAGTCCTCATCTTTGTTCTTGTCTTGTTCTCTTCCCTTCCCTCTTATTTCTTCCATTTTTCTCTATACTTCTTAACTATATTTCCTGTTTTTATGTTTTCAAATTTATATTTTGTTTTTGTTTTGCTAATTTGTGATATTAGTTGAATTTAATTTAATTTTCTCTTGTTTTACTAACTTTGTCTTTGTAGGTTATTATGAAAAGTTAGGTAAATCTTAAACTTTGCTTCTATATATATATATATTTGTTATCTTTTAATACTTTTCCTATTTCTATTTTATCTTACTAATCCCATTTCATTTATCTTTGTAGGAAATGATTAAATTTACAATGTAAAAAAATAAGTTTGAGTATTTTTTTATATTATAGATTTTATGACTTTTTTTGGAATTATATTTAAGAAATTATATTTCAATTATTATGGGGGTATTTTACTTTTAGTTTTGTGTATCTTGTATATTTTATTTTTAATTTAAGAAATATTATACATGTAAATATTATATAATATGTAATATCTTATTTTTTGTTTTAAAATGTGTAAATATTTGTATATAGAAAAACAAAATTTTTGGGAATTTTTTAGACATATAATATATTAAGTAAATATATATATTTTACTATTTACAGTTATATTTCAAATCGTAGTTTGTTTGGATAACTTTCAAATGTTGAAAATAGTTTTAGCATAGTGACAGAAGAACTGAACTTTTTCATTTTTCTAAATAAGGTTGTAGGTTTTCGGATCAATGTTGGTTTGAAAATAGTTTCAACATACTAACACAAAAGGATTGAACTTTTTCCTTTTTTTGAAATAAGGACACAATTTTGGACCGCTTTTGGTGTGGAAATAGTTTCATTGTACTAACAAAGAAGGGCCAACTTTTTTCATTTTTCTAAATGAGGTGGCAAATTTTCGAACCAATTTTGGTCTGAATATAGTTTCTAGATACTAACACATAAGGACCTAATGTTTTCCTTTTTCTAAATAAGGCCAATGTGTTTCAACTCGTTGTCGGTCTGAAATTTACATCATTATTCAAACTGTTGTTGGTTTAGAAATCATATTTATTCAAACTGTTGTTGGTTTAGAAATCATATTTATTCAAACCGATTTTTGTCTGGTTTAGGCTCATTACTACTTGAAATGTCGACCTTTATACATACCAAAATTGGTCTAAAAATTATCTTTACTAAGACCGATTATTCGTTGGTTTGAAATTAAAATTATTTATATCATGTTTTTTCAAACCGCATAACTGGATCAATAATGGTCTGAATAAATAAATTCAAACCAATATTCAATATTTTCAAATTGATTTTTCAATCCAAAAAATCGTCGTTTTTGGTAGTGTCTAGATTAAAGCTTTGTTTGTTGACAAGGATCTTCTATTCAGGAGACACTTTGCAAAGTTATTATATCCCAAATTTCGTATCATCTCTACCTAGAGAACACTAGAATCCTTGCTTAACCCAGTACACTACATAAATCTAATTGTCATTTTATCTTCAGTTATGGTAACCCAAAATGTTTAAACCTAAAAACAAAGTAATAACCAACCAAGCTGTAACTTTTTATAACCATGGCCAATAAGTGAAGGAGTTGAAGGAATCCAATTTCCATAAAATAAACCCAAAAATAATTGATCTTTGGCGATTATGGACCCAAGATTTTAGTTTTTAAACAAAGACCCATTATGCATAGCAATTCAGAAACTATGATAGCTCACTAAGAACCCTATAAAAAGAAAAGTAAACTATAAGCATTCATGAGGCAACATAAGCCATTGTCTGCTAATCACTATACTTAAAATCAATAACTCCATAAGAGCTCTTGATCTTCCACCTCTTTGAACATTCCAAAGACATTAAAGGGTCCTCAACAAGCTCCTTGAATGTGGATAAGGTGAGGTGTGGATGGACGCCCTTGATCTCGCTGAAAAACTATGATAAGCTCAGCACCTTCCTCCTCATATAAGGGTCCGCTTCCTCTACAATAATTCAAAACCCATTTGATCAAAAAGAAAAAACTGTAAGTTACAAAAGTGGAAATTGTGAGCTACATGCAAAGATGGCATACCTTGGAGGTACTTCTTAATGGCCTGACAAAGGTGCATCGGGATGATGAGGCAGCCTGTGGATTGCTTGGTTGTTGAACAAAGGGCTTCATGGGTCAACATTTTCTAGGTTGTTTCTGGGATTAAGGATGCCATTTTAGTAGAAAAGCTTGAATCTAATAAAGCAAACAAAAAGGTTTGTGCTGAGGAAGAATTTCAGAGGTTTAGGGTTCTAGGAATTTTGGACTAAAAGGTTACTTCCCTTATGTTTACATTGAGGAAAATGAAAGAAAGGAGGGAGGAGAGAAAAAAACTTGTTTCTCTATTTTCTTTCATTCTCTTCTCTTCCCTTTTAAATTGTTTTGATAATTAAATAAAATTTTAATTATCATGAGTCTAATAAGTTGAAACAAAGTTCAATTACCTAGGAGCATTCTCTAGCCAATCTCTTAGTTTTGAAGAGCATAATAAGATGACTCTTCTATCATCTTATTTGGATAAACAACTCTTGCATGGAGAAGTTAACAATGAAAGCCTTTAGTTGTTCCAAAAAAGGTGAAACAAAGTTGGTTGAGGAAATTGGGTGTCATGGCGCATCTTGTTGACCATCATGGGGAAGATGTATTGAAGACTAGCAATGATAATGAATCTAATTTCCTTTTTTTGCACTTGCTTTAGTTTCTACTATCATCATTTGTTGATAAAACTATTCGTCAATGGAGAGTGGGACATGAAAGATGCCTAAGAGTTTTCTCTCATAACAATTGTGGTGAGCATCCCTTATCACTTGCATCTATGTAATAGCATATATGATCAATCATGTTTTTTTTTTTTTTTGTTAGTTGACCAATGATTTATGTCTTTTAAATGCCCCCTTAGCCCTTGAAGCTAAACAAAACTTTTGCTTTTCTTCAGTTATGACTGATTATTTAATTCCTGTTGTTATCAATGTAGTGACTTCTGTTGCATTCAATCCTGTGAATGATAATTATTTCATCAGTGGTCCAATCGATGGAAAAATACATATCTGGGAAGTGCTTCATTGTAAAGTTGTTGATTATACTGATATAAGGGATATAGTCACTGTTGTCAGTTATTGACCTGATGGAAAGGTTTGTTGAATCATTTGCTTATAGGTTTTTTCTATGCATTTATTGCACATTTTAGCATTTAATTATCATAAGAAAATATGAACCTAGATATTGGTTCCAAAGCTAGTACCATTTGGATGATTTTAATTGAACATTTGATAAAATTAAAATCATTATTTTTTCTATAAAAATTAATAACTAATAAGTGCAATAAATGCACTTTAACGTAATGGTGCAAGTTAGAAAAACCCTTGCATATATAAGTCCCACAAATGTAAACTTCTGTAACTTAAGAGAATCATTAAAATATTTCCTTGCTTAATAATCGTAGGGTGGAATCGCGGGCTCCATGATTGGCAACTGTCGTTTTTATGAAATCATAGGTATGTACAAGTTAAACCCATTAATTTAACCATACTAATTGAAGATATGTCAACAATGAATATAGCTCATCTGTTGGTTGGTTTTGAATAACATCCATGTACTCCTTCAGTGCCATCAGTGGCTTTATTTATTGTTGTCAGTATTGGCTGGTAGATGACCTTATTTCTTTATTTGAGGGTTAAGATGTTTATCATGGTTCGACTTGAGATAAACCGATGGAAATTGTTCCCGAGTTTTGTGTTGACTTCATTGCAATCATATAAACTTGGAGGAAATTGATTTTCTTAAGTTTAAGGACGCTCAATGACAATTCATCCTATTTGAGAATAAAAATACTTTTTGTATGATTAATACTCCAAATGCACTGCAGAACGATGCTGTGTTATTCTTCTATTTACAGAAAACAACGATCTAGAGTGTCATAAATGCTAGATTGCCCTCGGTAATATTTTGTGTATCAGAAGTAATTCCTTTCTCTTGGCGTTGGCATTTCCTGAAATATCTCCACAGTGTGATGATAATTATGTGTGCATAAAATGTTATTCAATCTCCTAGACTTATCTATTGGCAAAATTTTGTTTTAGTAAAATATCTATCCAATGTTATAATGGTCATGTGCCCTATCTCCCAAACCAATAATGATTCTATAAATTTGAAGATTTCCTGGTTGAACCTCAATTAACATTGCGTACTTTTGGTTAGACAATCAGTTGAGACTGGAAGCTGAAATATGCTTACAAGGCAAAAAGAAATTGTCTGGAAAGAGGATCACTGGCTTTCAGGTAGTTGAATTTTATCTTTTCCTATAATTTCAAATTTTTTTCCTTCTTCATTATCTGCTGGGGGAAGCCTTATTCTTTCCTTTCCAGTTTTCCGCACTGACCCAAGCAAAGTCATTGTCACTTCAGCTGATTCACTTGTGCTGGTATTATCTGGAGTAGATGTCGTATGCAAATTCAAGGGCGAGTGCCTATTTAGGTGTTCTCCCATATTTGGTCTGCAAACTAGCATCCCATATGGTCTTACAATATCTTGTTGCTCTCTATGTGACCACATAAGGTGGTATCCGGTATGATTTTGAAATCTTCACCATTCCAGCTGCTTATGTTCTAATTTTAACTTGTTTACTGTCCATTTCAGCATCAGGGTTTCAGATTGCAGCCAGTCAGATGTTTGCAACTTTCACCCAAGATGGGAAACATATCATTTCTGCAAGTGAGGATTCTAATGTTTACATCTGGAACTACACAAATCAAGATAAGAACTCTTCCCGAACTAGGAAAATTTGGTCTTGCGAGCGTTTCCTATCTCATAATGTATTGGTTGCTCTACCATGGCTTGGTATTGAAACCATGCCAGGATCACTTCCATCCTCAATTTTGAGTCAGAATTTGCGGAGGAATAGCTTCATAAACCAGTAGAAGCATAAGAATCCTAAGGCGGACCTGGAACAGAAAATGCCGCACTCTTCACCAGATTGTTTCTCTTTGACGCGCCTTGAAGTCTTTGATGAAGGGTCCCGTGACTTGGCCAGAAGAGGCACTTCCTAATTCAAGTCCTGCAAAGGTAACTCCTGAAAGGTGCAAATCAAGTTAAAGATTGTTAAAAATGCTTGCTAGGGCATGTTAAGTTCTCCACATATGTGGGGTCTTGCAATTGTTACTGCAACCTGGGATGGAAAGATTCGAACCTACTATAATTACGGCTTACCAATTCGACTTTAGACTGCTTATAATCTAGCTATAGTTGTTTGAGCATTGTAAGCCTCATTGATGCTTAATTGTTGTAACATTAGGTTCATGTGGCCCTCAATAATAGATTATGAAGTGTAGCGTGTGTGTCTATATATATATATATATATATATATATTATAATAGAAAATCTCAGGAAAAGGAACCTAAGTATATAATTCAGATTTTAAGTGTCTGAATACTTTTTTTTTTGTTAGGATGACCAATAAACCACTACGTGCTAAACATTATGAAATGTAGTATACATAGTTCCATCAGGACACGCAAGACTGTACTGGCATGTCTCCCCAAACTCCGACCAGGTTCCACTTTAGTGCCCGGGGTTTAATTTTTGTATTGGGTCACTCTCTCTATACAAGATGTAATGATTCTTTAATTTGTTTATAAATTGTGTTTTAATAGAATTCTTTAATGTGGCCAGTCATGGCTTACCACCACCTCTTCCCCTACCAGAAGGAAGGCATTTGGACTAATATCACCATGGTTTTCTTTGAAAGCCTTCCTCTTATCTTCTAGGAAGGCTGTGCTTTTCGTTCTAGTGCATAGGCTGAGCAAATACGGTCATTTCATGGCACCATCACATCCTCATACTCTGATTAGATGGTAGCTCAGTGTTTTCGTGATAATATCTTCAAACTCCTATCGCCTTCCAGAAACTATAATCAACAGAAGTCGTGTTTCTTATTAATGCATGAGACGAGACACAGCGAGGATACAGAACAATATGGTCATTATCAATCAATCAACCAATTACCAATATATAATCAGCATTTAACGTAATACAATGGCATTTACATTAGTGGTTTAAAGGGGGCTGAACACATTAGATTGGTTCAAAAGGGCCACAAGTCACCCCAGAGAGATCTCCGGGCCTGATGGTGCAGTGCTGGATTCTTACTGTGTGTGACAACTATACGCTCAAATGAGCCCTCAGAGGCATCTCGATTGGTCGATCGGCAGACGTTCATTGCAACCTGCCTGCCTCTATGAACTGGCGAGAAGATAATCCTTCCCCAGCCACCTCCAAGATCAGCATGACCTGTTTCTTCATCATTACCATCTTCTTCATCTTCCTTGTCATTGTCATCATCATCCTTATCGACTTCCATAACATCAGAGTCATAGTTAGTTGTATCCGTTTCTTCAAATGGTACAATATCAGCCGCTTCATTTAATTTGATCAAATCCTCTGCATAGGTCATTTTATTTTTTAAACAAAAAATGTTAGAATTAACAGCTTTGTTAGAATAAACAAAGAATAAGTAATGTGTAAACATGTCCACATGTAGAAGCAACCTCCAAATTATGTCACAAGTCACAACACAAGAAATCTCGAGAACATGGCAGGTAAACAAATGTTGGGACATACCATAGTCAATTTCAAGGTCTTCTAGATTCCTTTTAGCATGCTGCTCTTTCAAAGTCTCAAATTCTATGCCATCAAGAGGCCAAGATTCCCTGTTTAAATATAATCATGGGCAACGTTAACTGACACAAGACAACTGAAGAGAAAGTGTATCATGCGGAGAGGATACACATGATGTGATGATGGTTAGTATAAGACCCTAGATTATCAAAGTTTGGAAACTGGAAATAAAGGATAATAAAAGTTTTTGTATTTCAGTTAACAACCAGGGATGATACTAAATTTAATTTTATTAAAAGGAATTGACTCATATCAGCAAACATATACTTTTAATTTATGATTCTCTTAGCCTTCTTGGATATTGGCTCAAACCTATAACTTCTGAACACTATGAAATACTTTCTGCAGATTACATGAAATGGCATTTGACATAAAAGAAGAGAATACTGACTGAGGTCGTCGTCCACGTCTGAAAGCAACATAGCAAAATTTTTCATCTTCAAAGCCACGTAGAGGATTACCCTTAGAACGCTAGAAAAAAATTGATGAACAAAGCAGACTTTAGTGATAAAACTAAAAGAAATTTTAACTAGTCAAAACAAACTAATATTTGATATTCAAAACCCAATTAAGTGCCATATCAGATAGTGAATCATTACATTCACTGGCAAATAAATCCTATAGTCTTACTTCAACTGAAGGAAAAGGAAATGACTAAAGCATCCCCGTGAGTCTTGGATGTGCACAGCAGTAACTAACTAAAATATCAAACATAACCACAGCATAGAATCAAAGGAGAAGTACATGATAACTTCATATTTTTTAAAAATAAAGGCTTTTCCTTTCATCGTGGGAGACTGAAAAACCGAATTTCTTATCAAAATTACACACAAGGGAAACTGAATCTTTTCACTGACAATGATGGCAAGATTCTACCAATTGTTTCCTAGATATGTTATAAAATCAAGGAAACTTCCTATATAAGGAAGAACACTCAACATGAACACTTTGCATCTAACTCCCCGAGGCAAACTCCATCCTTCTATATATTTCTATGCTGCTTTTTCTCCAAAAATAGACACTCCTAGAAACTTAACTCATTTAAACTGTGAAGAAACTCACATAACTGTCAAAGATTAACAGAAAAAACAATCAATAATTCATAATTTCATTACCAACCAAACAAAAGAATGGATCTTTCACAGTCTTTTCTTACTGAAACAATATCAAACATCAAATTCTGCTTCAAAATTCATCCATTTTTGTTCTTTTCCCATTTCCCCAACAACCAGAAGAAGAGAAACCAAGAAAACAGTTATAAAAAAACACTGATCAAAGAGAAGAAATGAATAAATCAAGTTAATTTGTGAAACAACTAAGACCCTAGTTTCAAAAGATCAACCAATACATGAAGAAAAGGGAAAATAGAGAAATACTACTCAACTGCTAGCTAGGTCCCTGGGTCAAGCCTCTGTTTTTCCCCTGTGCCTGGGCTTACACATTAAATTTTTATGTATTTATATTCTTGTATTGAGAAGAGAGATGGATGAAGGGATGCAAGGTTTGGGAAGACAATATTTTTACTAAAGCAACCCTGTGAGTCTTGGATGTGGTTACCTAAATTTTGATGTTATAAATCAAACTAAACATGGACAAAAAAGACTTCTACTTTTGACTTCTATTCCTTTTTGTGAGACAGTATACTGTTTGGGCTGCAGTTTCTGTTTCAGCTGGGTTATGGACCTTATTAAATCTAGAATAATTACTAGAATGAATGGAGGAATAAATCACTGTCCAATCTGAACATCCCTACCTCCATCTGTATAAAATCCTACTCATATGAATCTTCCTGTTAAACTATACAAGAAAAGAACTAATGGTGAACCTTATGTGTACGTTGTGAAGATGTCCTCTGCAAACGTTGAACAAAATGACAGTACTTGTCGGTATTCTCCAATGGACATGGCCC
The DNA here is from genome assembly GCA_020521535.1 of Rubroshorea leprosula. Classification (NCBI taxonomy): domain Eukaryota; kingdom Viridiplantae; phylum Streptophyta; class Magnoliopsida; order Malvales; family Dipterocarpaceae; genus Rubroshorea; species Rubroshorea leprosula. Next base: position 2,850,545 of record BPVZ01000003.1, on the reverse strand, counting down.
ATCATGAGGGCACTGCATCAAGAAAGGAAATTTGGTAATTTATGTTTTAAACGATACATAAAGAAAGATAGAAAATGTTGAAAAGTACAATTCAGCATTTAGACCATGATGAAAGAAATGAAAAAAACTTCTATACTTACTGGAGCAACAATGAATGCCCCAGCTTTGACAGCTACAATTTCCTTAGAAGTTTCCTTCTCATGAGATTTACGGCATTTCTGAAAACACAAATGCAGTCAAATGAGTATACGAAAATATCACAACCATTAATAAACAACACAAGAAAGCAAGCAAAATCAACAGGAAATAACCCACTCACTCTTTTTTCCATCCATAATATATGAGATCGCATTTGAGAAATGATTTTAGATCCATGTGGTGTTCCAGGTTCAACTAAAACCTGTTCAGAATTGAATTTCAGAAAAGTATATTACCAGTGGTGTCTAATACACCAAAAACATTAAAATATTTAAAATAAAATATCTTAATTAGGAAACCCCTTCCTATGTCAAGAGGGCTTCTTGACTTGGAATATGTGAATAAATATAATAACCTACCAGAACATCTTGTGTAAGATCCCAAAGTTGGCGAACAATGGTAATTCGATCCTTCACTGAGGGAATCTCTCCAAGCACATAAGACTTAACCCCATCAGAGCAAACATTTAACATGGATTAGTACCAGTTTTTGAACCCAACAGAAAGGTTTTATTTGTCCATACCTATTGTAAAGCAAAAATCAAGAGTTTGAGCTAGACTACATACTTACAGCAATTACAAGGTTGTGTCCCCTCTCGGACTTTTTCAGGTCTTTAGCTAATGCTTGAATATTGCTATAGCTATGAATGGGGGGCAAGTTCTTCAGACCTAAAACAATCATAACAGAATGCCATTAAAATCTCAGAAACTTCTTTAATCGTCATTATATCTTAAATGAATTAAAGGAAACCCCAATATAAGCTGATAAAACAACCTATATCTATGATTATAAAACACAAATCAATGGAAAAATTAAGAAAGTGAAGTATTCTCTACTACTAGTTTCCACACCCAAACAGAGACATTACAATTCTCATTGATGAAATATTATTTGATAGAGTAAAGAAGGCATGACTAAACTAACATGCATGTCATTACATTTTTGTCACCTCAATACTCATAACCATTTTAGATTAGATTGTTAGAGCTGTATTATTATAGAAATGCATTATGCCAGGAGCAACATGAATTGAATAATTCGCTCTCCAGCAATGAACAAACAACTTCTTAAGCACCTATTAACTAATCTCAAAAACATAACAATTGGCCAATTAAAAAATGAAGATATGCAATTACCCTGTATTAGGCTTCGACCTGCACGCTGCATGGATTGTGATGGTTCCACTATATTTATTTTCTCAATAGACTTTGGCCAAACTTCTCTCAATGCCCTACAACATCAGCAACTCAATTCTGTAAAAATGACCATAACCTCAAAATTTTTTTAAATAAAAATAAGAATTCTTAATTAAACCAAGACCAATTTCTCACCAGAATGCTGAACCAGTGCCAGCCCCAAAATCCAACACTTTAGCGGGAGAAAAATCTGGCAGCCTTCTACGCACCTAGCAAAATCCTAAATTAATAAAATCTCTGAAAGATTCTAGATTAGAGCTTTGTTTGCTGACAAGAAGCTTCTATTCTGGAGACACTTTATAAAGTTATTATATCCCAAATTTCTTATCATCTCTACCTAGAGAACACTAGAATCCTTGCCTAACCTAGTACTCTACATAAATCCAATTGACATTTTATCTTCAGTTGTGGCAACCCAAAATGTTTAAACCTGAAAACAGAGTAATAACCAACCAAGCCATAACTTTTGATAACCATGGCCAGTAAGTGAAGGAGCTGAAGGAATCCAATATCCATAAAATAAACCCAGAAATAGCTGATCTTTGGCGATTATTGACCCGAGTTTTTTTAGTTTTTAAACAAAGACCCATTATGCACAGCAATTCAGAAACTATGATACCTCACTGAGAACCCTATAACAAGCAGAGTAAACTGCAGGCATTCGTGAAGCAACATAAGCCACTGTCTGGTCATCACTATACTTAAAACCAATATCTCCATAAGAACTCTTGATCTTCCACCTCTTTGAACGTTCCAAAGACTTCAAAGGGTCCTCAACAAGCTCCTTGGATGTGGATGAGGCGAGGTGCAGATGGACGTCCTTGATCACGCTAAAAGACTGCGATAAGCTCAGCACCTTCCTCTTCATATAAGGGTCTGCTTCCTCTACAATAATTCAATACCCATTTGATCAAAAGAAAAAACTGTAAGTTGCAAAAGTGGAAATTGTGACTTGTGAGCTACATGTAAAGATGGTCGTACCTCGGAGGTACTTCTTAATGGCACGACGAAGGCGCACCGGAACGACGAGGCAGCCTGTAGATTGCTTGGCTGCTGAACGAAGGGCTTCATGGGTCAAGATTTTCTGGGTTGTTTCTGGGATTAAGGACGCCATTTTCAGAAGAGAAGCTTGAATCTAATAGAGCAAACAAAAAGGTTTGTGCTTCGGAGGAATTTCAGAGGTTTAGGGTTCTAGGAATTTTGGGCTAAGAGGTTAGTAGATACGATTATTGGGCCTCAAGATTTTGAAGCACTACGCATAAGTCCTTTTCATTGCAAGCTTTAAATTGGGCTTCCATGTGCCACTAACTATTACTTTGGAAGTTGAAAGTTGAGATACTAATCAACAAAAAAAAAAAAAAAATTGCTGTTAGTTTAATCAGTTTGTTTTCCTTTTCTTAGTAACCAAACAGGAAAAATTATCCGAAGTTAAAAGAGAAAAATAAATAAATAAATTAGGAGATTTCAAGTTGCATACATCAGAAGATTGAGAGGCATATCAAGCGACTCGAACTCTGCTACGAATTTTCGAACAGAAGAAAGAGAGCTTAGATCAAGTGCCATGACAATGATCTGCGAATCAGGAAACTCCGATACAATCCGCGCCTTAGCTTCCTTAGCAGCTTTGAGACTCCGCGCCGGAAGTACCAATCGCGCCCCTCGTTTGGCCAACACTCGAGCCGTCTCCGCCCCCGATCCCGGAGTCGCACCTGTTAAAGCCACTCCATCACCATTAAAAAAAGAGAGAGAGAAAGAAACAGAGAACTGCATCTAAGTTCATGAATCTTTTTAACCACATAGATTGATAAAGTGATTAAAAAATTAAGTATTTATAAAATTAGTTAGGATTAAATGTCTAAATATATATTTATGTTATTTTAAAAAGCTTTTTTTTTTTTTTTAAATATATTGTCTTAGAACCGACTTGAATCATTACTCTTGAAAAAAAAGATATAAATCTTATAAAAATGATTAAAGTTACCTGACCTACAGGGATAGATTCTTAAAAAGTTTAAATTGTATACATATATAGATATTTTGAACATTTAATTATATAGATATTTTGAACATTTAATTATGAAGTTAGCTCGAACCATTATTTTTAAGAAAGAAAAATATAAATTTTATAATAATAATTAAAATCACGTAACCCACCGATCAGATTCATTTAAATTGTATATATGACTTACAAAATAATAATGATTTACATCAATTTCAATATTTAAGGATTAAAAAGAAACATTGGTCATTACTTCCCATTTACTCGTTTCCCAATCTAAATGCATATTATGAACTCGCCCCTGCGGTCCACTAGTTGGGCCACGCTCTTTCATGGAGAGTAGGTGTAGGTCATCCGTTCGAATCTTCTTGAATACTAAAATACAGATATTAATGTTAATTTAATTATTTTTTACTGTTAAAAAAAATCTAAATGCATATTATTATATAAACCCCACATACTTTTATATTAAAAAGCTTACATACAAATGCACTTGGGTTTTTGTTTCAATAACATCATGTCACATATAAGTGTATTTTCCTTCCTCAATACAATAGTTCGAATCTGACCCTTATAAATTCGTTAAAAAAAAAAAACTTATGAATATTGCTAAGTATGCTGCCATTCTTCAATGATTGCCACTCTTTTCTTGTGGAGCATCGGAATCACGCAGGGGTCCCCTGGTGGAGTCTAATTAAGATTAGGGGTTTAGGGTTTTATTAATACTTTTAAAGACTAATCATCTTTCCACTTTCTTCATTTG
>BPVZ01000003.1:2833266-2844760 GCA_020521535.1 Rubroshorea leprosula | reverse complement strand
GCTTAACTGACTTTATTAAGAAGTTGAAGGGGCAAATATTAGGTTTTCCCTCTCTTTTGATTAGCTTCTTAGCGCAGTTCTGTTCGACTCACCATATCCTAAAGCTGCGAGGAAATGCTATCGGCAATGCAACATCCACTCTTATTCTCCCGCTTTCCTCGCCACATCTCTTCCTCCTTCGCTAAATCTCGCCCTCTCCACATACTCTCCTCCGCCCAACCCACCGCCGGTCTATCCGTCGCCGACCAATCCCCACCCTCCAACTCACAAATCCTCTCCATCCGCCACTCCCTCCTATCCGGCCACTTTACTGCAACTCAACTTGCCGAGTCCTATCTCAACCGCCTTAAGCTAACTGAGCCCCAACTCAACTCATTCCTCCATATCTCCAACAATGTTTTGAAAGAGGCACAGGAGATTGATGACAAGATTAAGAAAAAGGAGGAAGTAGGTCCGCTTGCTGGGGTACTTGTTGGGGTAAAAGACAACATTTGTACTGCTGATATGCCCTCCACTGGAGGCTCCCGGATTCTGGAAGGGTATCGACCGCCATTTGATGCCACAGCTGTGAAAAGAGTGAAGGAGTTGGGTGGGATTGTGGTTGGGAAGACTAACTTGGATGAATTTGGGATGGGAAGTACTACTGAAGCTTCTGCCTTTAAGGTTTGGTTTTCATTTTAAATATGTTTGTGGGTTCAATTGGGTGTTCTTGCTGTTACTTCTTTTAGGTAAATATGTTGGTGTTAGTAATTTTCCGTGTCTATTTGTAATGGCAAGTGTGGTGTAGGTTTGAATATCAAAGGTAAAGGGAACTGGAAAATGGTCATGGTTGTAGTATTCTCAAAGTTAGATGTAGGATATAGCTGTCTTGGCAATGTACTGGTAAAAAGGGTAGAAGCTGTTTTAATATGGGTATCACTAGCTAAGAGCTGCTGTTTTATAGGTAGCACAAGCTGAGAGCTGCTTGGAACTTATTTAGCTTAAGTTTTTAGTAAACTATAGAAGATGTCTATCCAAATTGTAAGTAGAATTAATGTTCATCGTAGTTTCTTTGCTGGTTGATCTTAAAATTGTGATGTCTTTAAACAAAATATCTTTGGTTTAAGGAGAGCTTAAGAAGGCAACAGCAATACTTCCTCCTTAGCAATGTTAAATACTCTGATGTCCAACTTAAGTGTTTGTCATAACTTTTCTATGACTCTTTTCCTGACTACTGCATTTGATTAACACTCTTAGTGTGCTGGTTTGCCTTTCTTTTTCCCTTTGTGATGGAAGTCTGTAGTTAAACTCTTGATTATATACTTTGCTTCCAACTGGTAACTGGAGTTGGTTTACTCAGGTGGTGATACATCTGTTGATTCATTAGGTGACTGCAAACCCATGGGATTTGTCTCGGGTAGCCGGAGGATCATCAGGAGGCTCAGCAGCTGCTGTTTCTGCTAGACAATGTGTGGTATCACTAGGGAGTGATACTGGTGGAAGTGTAAGGCAGCCAGCATCATTTTGTGATGTTGTTGGTCTGAAACCAACATATGGACGAGTCTCGAGATTTGGGCTTATGGCTTATGCATCATCCCTTGATGCTAGTGGATGTTTTGGTTCATCAGTCACTGATGCTGGGATTCTTCTTCATGCAATATCTGGTCATGATAGATTTGATGCCACAAGTAGTAAACAAGTTAAGTGTTATTTGAGGGTTCTTTTTGTTATTTGACCTTGATTTTTATAGAAATGATTTTTTTTCTAGCTTAATGCTTCCTAGCATCTGCCTTAGAGAGCATTTTGAAGGTTCTGTTATAGGCATAAAGAAAGGAAAATTTATTACCTCAGTGAACTAATTTTTCATCTGTTAGTATGTATACTTTCAATGTATCATTATCAACTGCTTTATGTAACAATCTTTATTCACGATTTAAGCAAAAATTTAAGCATATACTGTGTGAATATGGGTGAAGGCCAAAAAAAAAAGTGTGAATATGGGTACGGCATAGAAAATGTGGATATTTTACTTTTGCAGGGAATTTGGGAATATTTCTGCTACAATTTTGAGATTAAATTGGAAATGGGTTTTCTGTACCATAAAATCAAATTAAGAAAAAAAATTGAATCCATTCTATCTGGTTAATTTAGTCTTTGGGTTTCTGAAAATCCCTTAGTGTCTTCATTGTTTATTGTTGTGTTCTAAATTTTAAGAAATTCTCATTTCAGGAGGTACCTGATTATGCTTCTCAATTCATTTCTGCAACATTTCTGAAATCCAGACCACTGGAGGGATTGAGGGTTGGTCTGATCCGTGAAACCATAGATGAGGGTGTTGACTCTGGAGTAAAATCAGTTATCCATGGTGCTGCATCTCATCTAGAACAATTAGGATGCATGGTGACAGAGGTCTGACTTGAACACCTTTATTTACTGCCTAATGCAGAATTTCCATGTCTATTGTTTTGTGCTTCATTTGATTTTAAACATTGCAGGTGTCCCTACCATCGTTCTCCCTTGGATTACCAGCTTACTACATTCTTGCCTCATCTGAGTCATCTTCTAACTTGTCACGTTATGATGGTGTCAGGTGATTTGCCTTGAAAGGTTTTTCAATTTTTAAGCATGATCTGCTGATTTTGTCTTTGGATAAAGCCAGTTTTCATCTTATAAGGACCGGTTTTCTATCTTTTTTTATTAAACTTTGAAGAAGTTTTTTTGTATGTGTGCATGTTTTAAACATGAGTTCTTATTCTGTTTTCCACATTAATTTCCAGGTACGGAAACCAAGTTTCTGCTGATGAGCTAAATTCACTCTATGAAGATTCCCGAGCCAAAGGTTTTGGTCCTGAGGTGTGTTTTTTAAAGTAGCTGTTTAGAAACTTGACCAAGAGAAAAGCTTAAATTCGAGTGGATCAGTCAGCAGTCTCAAAATAAAATATATTTCATTTTTTTAGGTCAAAATGAGAATATTAATGGGAACATATGCCCTTTCAGCTGGTTACTATGATGCCTATTACAAGCGTGCCCAACAGGTATCATTGTACTTAAAACATATGTATTTATCAGTTATCTTGTTCGGCCTACCCAGATAATGATGGATCACTTGCCAGGAGTAGCCCAGTATTTGTATCCTCCTCCCTTCTAACTCTTTGCTTTCAGAAATCCAAATTTTTTTCTTCTAGAAAATGCTCAGCAGGAGACATGTTATATTTCCAATCAATATCATAGGGCCCAGTTTACTTGATATTCTTACTATCTTTTGGTCTTAGCACTATTTCCCTGAATAAATAAATGAGCCTACACGCCCTGCAACACCTCATTGAAATAATGAAGGAACCTTAATTATATTTTATTGGAAGTTTTCCAGATCTCTTCTGAAAATATTCAGTATTCACAATCCTTCTAGAAACTTTAATGTTGCCCAAGAAGAAATGCATGATTCCGATACTGTTTTAGGTAAGGACCCTAATTTGGGAAAGCTTCAAGGCAGCTCTGGATGAAAATGACATTCTGATTTCACCGGCAGCTCCATCTGCTGCTTATAAGATTGGTATGATGCTTACATCCTCTGTTATCTTTTTCTTTTTCCTTTTGTCTTTATCTTTCTTGTGACTTTCGTGGTAAGGGTGATTGAAAGAATTCTGGGATGTGGTATAAATAGCTTTGTTTGATAAGAATTTTCTTATTTGTAAGCCAAGGGGCTAAAAACCATAAGCAAGAAGGTTTTGTGATCAGGTGATTGACATTTACCCTAAAACTCTAGTTTTCATCGAAACTAGTCCTCTGAAGTCTTCTCTGCGGAGCTACCAATCTGTACTCCATGGTGGGTTTGGGGGAGAAAGAGTGGGTAGGGTTTTCCATTAATTGTCATCTTTTACTTTAATCAATCAAATAGCATACAGATTGGGTTATTTTTTGGTAGATGACATTAAACAATTTATTCTGATGGTCACAGGTGAAAAGACAAATGATCCACTGGCAATGTATGCTGGAGACATTATGACTGTAAGCATATTCAGCTGCTTTGGTTGTTTTGTTTTCTAGTCTTCTCCTCCCAGTTTATGCTACATCACAAAATATACCAAGACATTTGGTTACAATAATGAACATGTTTTCTACCATTTTCGGAATTTATTGACAAAAACAAGAAAAGGGCTTGTGGTAATTGAAAAGAATACATATAGCACGTGTTATAAATTAAGGATATGGCTTTGAACAGATTGAAGTAGGGGAGAGCACGTTCCATAATGCTGACAGATAAATAATTGCCAGAAGCTGTTTCAGTTTGTCACTTTTTAAATTTTATGGAGTAAACAAGAAAAGCATTTGGCAATCATTGGCATCCAGTTTTTCTTGATTTTCTCAATCAATGAATTTGTACTTGTTACAGGTCAATGTTAATTTGGCAGGGCTACCTGCTTTAGTTTTGCCATGTGGATTTGTTGAAGGGGGCACTGATGGGCTTCCTGTCGGTCTTCAAATGATTGGTGCTGCATTTGATGAGGTATGTAAACATTGTTTTCAACCAACTGTTTCTAGGGAAGTAAAAGGTTTTTTCTGCCAGTCTTTTATTAATATAAAAAAATCACAAAGCAAATTGCTAAAGATAAAAATAATGAAATGGAAGATGTGAGGTCCAGCTTACAACTTCCTTTTTCCTTTTTCCACAAACCCCATGGTATGAACCTGAAATTATAGACAGGAACATTGCAACGAAACCAGGAATGACTTTTAGTGATGACAGGGTGCTCAATAATTGTCAAGTAATGGTGAGGAGAATAATTCATATTCTAGCAACTCGTTTCATAAAGCTTAACTGATTAAGAATATGTATCCTTGTTTACAACAGAATATTAGATCTTGTCATATTCTTGAGAAAAGGTATAAATAAGGATGGGATGTTAACTTTGTATTTTTTTCTATTTAAGGATGTTAATTTTATCAATTTCTAAATAAAGATGTTAACTTTTAACTTTCTATTTAAGGATGTCAACTTGTAATTTTTTCTATTTAAGGATTTCAACTGTCAACATTCATATCTATTTGTCACGTTAGCATTATCATCTAATTAATCCTTAAATAGAAAAAGTTGAAAATTGGTGTTTTTAAATATAAAAAGTCGAAAGTTGACATCTTTAAATAGAAAAAATTGAAATTAATATCCTTATTTATAAACTAGCAAAGTTAATATTTTTAAATAGAAAAAAGTGCAAAGTTAGCATTCTTATATATATCTTTTCTCTATAATTCTTTCCTCATTCTTTAGAATATAAATCCCGCCTTTCACTGATAGAGTATGAGTTGGGTAATATGTACTCTCTTGTGTGCAGGAAAAATTGCTCAAAGTAGGTCATGTCTTTGAGCAGACTCTTCAAGGTTGCAAATTCGTTCCTCCATTAATTGCAGACAAGATTGCAGACAGTTACTGATGATAGTTGCGAAGAATGCCGAAGCCTATTACCGTTGTTGCCCATGAACCTTCCTATTGGGAGATTGACAGAGGTTGATCCACTCATACTGTGGCTTAACCTAGCCCTTAGGACTTCCCACAACGTTGTTCCCGTGTCTTTGGGCATGTACAAACCACATTCTTCTTTTTTTTTTTTTGAACAGGTTTTTACAAGGGGCTGAGTCGAACCCAGCCCAGAGGAGGGGGGAAGTGCACCGTGAGTGGCTGTTGCCACTTGAGCCAAAGGGTTCGGTGCAAACCACATTCTTCTTGTTGATGTGAATGATACAATTTTGAATGAAATAGTCTGTCTCCCCTAAAGTGCTGTGGGCTTGTATCACGCTAGAATTCTGTTATTTCAGTTCCTGAATGGCCCGAGAAAACAGTCCTGTATTAAGATCTGTTTGCATATGCTGATATGCTGATATACTGATAACGCAGGCCTGTGGTCCGGTGTAAAAATTTTTCGTTAGTTTATTACTTGTTCATAAAATTCAATTTTTATCCCAGGATTTTAACCGGTTATTGAATGGAGAACTTAAATGTTAGAGATCCTTAAATATCTTTTTATGCAAGGCAAGTATCGTTCTTTTGAGGACTTAAACGAAAGAAATGTAAACTATAAGCTAAAATTATCAAAATATATATTACCATGAAAAACCCAAGCATCTTTACATAAAATGAAATAAAAACAAGTTCATAAAGTAGAAATAAGCCATGTCACAAAGTAGGGAACTAAATGACTAGACTGCTGAAAAGGCTTTCAATGTAAGATTATTTCTTGAAAGTTCTTTAACCTTGACATGAATGACTCGTCCTATTCTGGAGTATCAGATCCTCGAATTGAGTCTCAGCTGCCCTTTTATTGGAACGAACCCACTTCCCATTCCACCAGTTGAGATGTCTTCTCAACTTAAAAATAGGATACCAAAGCGTTTCGTCAGAGCTAGCAAAATACATCTTGTACCTCTTCTCCTGCCTCCCAACAACCATGCCAACCCACTGTTGAAGAATTTTCAAAACGGTTCCAAGATTTGAATTTGAATCATAAAAAGTTGGTTTGAAGCAATTGTATAGAATGTATTTGAAAAAATATAATTTTGGTTCCAACTATATAAATATGATTTGAACTATTTAAATAAAATTAGAATTTTAAAAGTATAATTTTGGCTCAAACCATTTACATAAAAAATAAAAATAAAATTCTGTTAAATTTCTCAAAGAAGAGTAAATAATTTTGGAAGGTAAAAAAATATGTGAATTGAAATTCAAATCAAACCAAATGACTTTTAAAAGAGTTTTCAACTGATAAACTTAACTGAAAAGAAGCCTATATTGGGAATAGACATCTTGCCTCAATAAATATGGAGTTATTTCTTTATTTTAGTTTCTTAAACATAGAAATAAATCCATACTATTATCTACATAAAATAGATGCATTATTAGAAACCGGAGAAATGAGCATGACACGAAAGAAAATGCAGTTTCAGCGGGAGAAGCATAGCTCTCTCCTTTATGATACAAACTTCTATTACTTCCCACTTCAGCTAAAAATATATCCAACTGACGTCTGATATAGCATGGATACCCTGAAACTCTGATAAGTTAATACAAAATAAATTGAACCTTACATGCATAAAATTTATTTGAACCATCTCCATCTTGCAGGCGGGAAAATTTCCACCACAGGCACCATATTTAAACCAACACGGGCCTAAAACACAATGTGGAAGCTACTCTCTGAATCAGAAAATTATATCATCATCCTTCTCCATACCCGCAGACAACAGATTGTGTGCTGCACCAACGGAAACCCCTCTTTCCAAAGAAATCTTCTCTGCAAACTTCTCCTCAGCAAATAGCTTGGCGGAGGCAACCTGTCTCTCAATTTCCCTTTTCTTATAACCTTGTATCTTCTTTAACCTGAAGAAATCCTCTCTTTCAAGCTCATCCAACTCCCCCTTAATATAACTAATTGTATTCTCCAACCTTGGCTTCACAACATTCTCCAAAGCATTGACCCTACGATTTGTGGTTTTAATTGCCTCGTCAAGTGTCAAGAATGATGTCTGAAGAGAAGCAAGCTCAACAAGGACCTCAATTGCTTTTACATAAGCAGCACGGCACTGTTGGACCTGCTGTCCACCTCTGGCTAAACCAGTCAGGTTATTCTTTGTCTCACCGTCAGTGAAGTACTCAAACTTGGGAAGCTTCACACCAGCAATGTTCTCCTGTCGTGATCTAACTTTCAGGGATGCATTTTGGACATTCTCAAGGACAATGTGTTTGACGTTATCACCAGCAACATACTTGGCTTCAGTCAGGGAAAATGACGAGGTTTTCATAATCTCGCCCATTGACTCTTTAGTAGAGACTATCTTCTTAAGAATCTGGCGGAATTGCACGGTTAAGGCATCACTCTTCTTCTTGAGAAGAGCATGGCCTCTTGTAGCACCAACAAGCCGGGCTTTCATAACTCCCAACATTGTGACAGTAGGAACCACATTCAAACGCTGACCTTGCCCTGACATCTTTTGCAAATAGCTAAATCACAAAAAGATATAAACAGAGTTAACATTTAACAGGCAAAAAAAAAAGAGAAGAACCATTGCTTATCCTCACTCAATATTATGCAAATCCTTGGTTCAATCTTAAAAGCCACAATTTGAAGACTAGATCACATAAAATAACATGAAAAATTAGCAGGCATAATCATATCAATTCATGAATCTTTCAAAAATGTAAATGTAAAGAGAATACAGAAAAAAAAAAAAAATAGATGAAACCTGAAAAAGTTGTAAACTAGAACAAAAATAATGAACCACACATTTTCTAAACCCTTTAGAAAAAAATAGATAGAAACCTGCTGAAATGTGCTTTTCTCATTCTTCTTTTATGTAAACTAATTTGCATCAAAACTATTAAAATATATTCCAATTTCTATCATGAGGGAGGACAATGTAGCAACCATAGGACAGGAAATTACTCCTTGTCCCTGTCTCCACAAAAACTAGTAATCCCTGACCAGTCAGTGATGCAAAATGCCTGTAAATATTTTTTTCTCCAACGAAATGGGTATCATAAACGAACTAGTTGTGCACTATGCATGGTTTCCTCATAAAAGTTCTACATGGTTTGAAAAATAACAAACAGCTGCAGAGTGCTTGAAAATAGCTAGTTCACCCATAGATTTCTACAGTCCCACTTACATTAAACCTTCAGCAAGTGTTCATTATATTTCAAGGCAACTTCAGAACTTCATATTTCTCCAACAAAAAAACAAAATTTTCCTCCAGTGACCTACCCTTACTTCCTGCATCAGTTTCTAGCACCCTAAATTGCCATCTCAAGCCAATCCATTCACTAGACCAGGCTCTTCTACTCAAGGAGTTAGAGCGAAGAGATCAAATCCTACATACAAGGCAAATTATATTGAGGTCAAGCACGATTTGATGATATAGAGATTGGAGGAACTATGTTTTTCTTTAATGAAGGAAGGCATGAACTTGTCAAAGGTGCAGAAGGAATTTTAAAACCAAAGCACATGACAATATGAATAAAACTTAAAATTCTTTGTGAAACTGAATTTAAACTATTTGTCAAGATTCTTGGAATGAATGTGGAAGGTGGAAGCTCACAAGTACTATGGACTACAAACTACATTTTCTCAGAATGTAAGCATGTCCTAGAAATTGTAAATAAATGGAACTTCAAGATAGATTTGTTCATTTCCTGAGGCAACTGCAAAGTATTGCAAATTTAATGAAACTTAAAAAGAAAAACAAGAAACTAGTTTGTGAGATGGATTTGTGCAAGTTATAATGGTTACCAGCTCTTCAGAACTCAGTGAAACTAGTTTGTGAGATGGAGGACATGTACACGTTATAAGGTTTACCAGCACCTCTGAACTCAAAGATACAATTGCCCGATTTACTCGTCAATATTAGCTTCTTCTAACCAAAAATATGAATTCAATGCAAATGATACAGTTTCAAGATCACTTCCAAAGTTGTGAACTTTTGGTTAATTTGAACATAAATGTTTCAATCTAGTGGGCAGATTTCCTTCACATTGAGGGAGATCAGGAATCATTTTGACACAAGATAAAGCTTTGTTCTTCTTGACAATTTAGGTAAAACAGAACAGGTTCCTAGGCAGCAGATAATACAGTCGGTTGGCAGTTAGTGTTTGACTGTTCGTTAAGTAGTGAAGCTGAATGTATAAATGGCAGGCTTATACTGATCACGGATCATTGAAGGATTAGATCAATATTTCTCTCTCAAAACAGTCTCAATTCCGTTATCTCCTTCATCTGTCACTTTGATTCCTGATCTATTTCATCTCCAATTTCCTTCCCGGTTTCCTAAATTTCAACCGATTTCTTCTTAAGAGTTACTCTCAGACTAGGTAAAAACATAATTACTCTCTTCGCATATCAAATTGTTGAATTAAATGAAGAAAAACAAAAGGAAGGCTTACCGGAGGGAGATTTGAGGGGCAGGGATCTGCGGCGAGGCGGGACGGCTTGCCGGGATCCGACGCGGGAGGAAGAAGGGAGAAAGGAATAGAAAAAGTGAAGGGAAAAGGGAAGACGGGAGAGAGAGAGAGAGATTTTAAACCCAAAGAGGAACGACGTCGTTTCCATTTTTGGCTTGGTTAAATTCCAATTTTGGTCCCTCAACTTTACAGTTTTAAACAGTTTTTGTCCCTCAACTTTTTTATATACTTTTTTATTTGTCAACTATGAAAAATATGCTTTTCTAATTCTTTTATTAGTTAGTCTATTATGTTTATCCATATAAGCAAATTTTGAATCCCTCAACTTTAGAATTTTACACAATTTTCATCATTTAATTTAAAAGTTCAAAAACTAAAAATGTGTATATATAAATATATTTAACGGATTAACTAACAAAAAAAACTAAAAAAATATAATTTTTTTGAAGATAAAAACCCAAAAATGATGTAAAAAATGAAGAATAAAAATTATGTAAAATCCTAAAATTGAGAGATCAAAATTGATATCTAACCTTTTAACTTCCCTTATAGGATTAGGGAGGGCAAAAAGGATATATTAGTTCACATATTTTTTGATTTATTTGAAATTCACCTCTTAACTTTTTCAAAATATTTTTTAACCCTCGTACTTTAACATGGAAATAACCAACTAATATACTTTTTAATTGAAATAAATTAGCCTAAATTAACAAATGACATCATGTTACGTTACATTTCCATAAAATCCATTTCAAGTGCATTATGTTATAAAATAAATCCACTCACATACTTTTCAAATTATTTAAAATCCACCCCTCTACTTTTTCTTGAAAATTTTCTACCCTTGTACTTTTATGTTGAAATAAATCAATCTATATGCTTTCCTATTAAAATAAATTAGACCAAACTTAATAGATGACATTATACCATGTCAAATTTTTGTGAAATCCATTTCAAAACCATTATATCTTGATAATTTGGCATGCATTGGTCCGATTTTTTGTGTGATAAATTATTTTTAATTTAATTGGACATATATAGATGACATAACAATAAAAATGTATTCATTTAATTTCTTTATTCAATGACAAAAATACCCTTCTATCCTCATGCACAATCATTTTTTTTTTTAGACTTAGGGTTTGATTTAGTAATCCATGTTGTTTTCACAAACCCTAAATCTCTTCCATTAAAATCCTAAGAACTAGGTACCATTGTATCTGGTGAGAGTCCTACTAAGACTTTAGATTATGTCATTTAGACTACCAAATCCTTCAAAAGGTGCCAAGTCAAAGCCTAACCCAACTTAGATCTCATCATGAGATTGCACATACTTGCCATGATTTATTACAACCTAAGGAGGTTTGATTACGCTATGCCAATTCTAAAGTAGGTAATTTAGGTACCTAACATCACTCAAAGATGATATTTAGTTAAAATGGTTGTGAATAAGAAGAAGAAGATGTCATTGCAAAAGTATAGCTAAACTTGAAACTCTAAGTCCCAAATTTTCAATTTAAAAACAAAGGAAATAAGAGTATTTTTATCATTAAATAAAGAAATTAA